>WOXC01011968.1:447500-457940 GCA_011680675.1 Gymnobelideus leadbeateri
GGCGCTCTTGCTCACTGTGCTACCTAGCCGCCCCCAAAAAGCTTTCTTATAAGTATCTCTAACAAAGGTATGATATCAAAGATATATGTAAACAACTGCTTCAAATTTGTAACAATGAGATATTCTCCAATAGAGAAATGATCAAGGAATATGACCAAGCAGTTTTCAAAAGAATAAATAAAATCTATCAAGAGCCATATGAAAATGATCCAAGTCACTAATAGAGACATGTAAACTAATAGAACTCTGAGGTTGCACCTCATACCCAGCAAATTGGCAAAGATGATTTTAAAAAGTAGAAAATGGCAATTGTTGGAGGGGATTAAGGAAAGTTAATATGTAAATGTGTTGTTAATTGGTTACAGCAGTTCTAGAAAGCAGTCTTGAGCAGTGTACCATAAGTCGCTAAACAATATATATCCATTGATTCAGTGATATCACTATTAATTATATGACCCAATAAGATCAAAGAAAGAGGAAAATGATACCTCCAATATACATATGTGTGTCATTTTCCTCATATATATATACACACACACACACACACACATAAACACATGTGTGTGTGTGTGTGTGTGTGTGTGTGTGTGTGTGATAGCTTAGTGGCTACAGGGCCAGGGCCTGGAGTCAGGAAGATTTGAGTTCAAATATGGCCTCAGACACTTACTAGTTGTGTGAACCTGGCCAAGTCACTTAACTTCTGTCTAACTTAATCAACCAGAGAAGAAAAAGGCAAATCACTGTAGTATCTCTGCCAGGAAAACCCCATGGACAGTATGGTCATGAGGTCATATAAAGTCAGATATGACTGAATGACTGAACAACAATGATAATAACATCATATTTGTATATGTGTGTGTACACAGACACATATTTTAAGTATGTGTGTAAATATTCATATACATATTTTTATATTCACTACTCATAACTATATACAAAACAATAACAATGTATTTGTACATATATGTATATACACACATTTTTCTGTATATAAAACAATATTTATAGTAGCTATTTTACTGGTATTAAAGAATTTGAAACTAAGGTGATATCTTATCATTTGAGGAATGGCTAAACAAATTATGGTATATAAATATTATTCATACACTATTGTCCTCTCTATAAGAAATGATGAAGCAAACAGATTCAGAAAAGTCTGAGAAGATTTGGATGAAAATAGTACAGAGTTAAGTGAGTAGAACCAGTATAACAATTTCCTCAATAACAACATTATAAAAAAACAAAAAACAAAAAACAAAACGACTTTGCATTGATCAGAGTACTCTTTAAACAGAGTACTCAAGTCTTTCAAAGACACATCATGCAGAGGCCTGATAAGGAAACATGCTATCCACCTCTTGACAAAGAGGACCAGGAGGTGAACTGAAGATGCAAAATAAGACATTTACTTTTAAGCACAGATGTTATGGGTATTGTTTTGCTTTTAATTTGTAATATTTTCATTAAAATTTTTTTATTTAATTTATGAAACAAGTATTTGCATAATATATAATAAAAACTAAGATTGAACATGAAACTGCAAATCTATTATGTACAACTTGCTATTCCTTTTAAATATATAATAAAGTTATTGTGTAAATTTCTGCCCTCTTCCTGCACCATAGAGACAGTTGCCATTTCCCATTTTTGTTTTTTTTTTTTGCTTTTTGGAGGGCAATTGGGGTTTAGTGAATTGCCAAAGTCACATGGCTAGTAAGTGTGTCAAGTGTCTGAGGTTGAATTTGAACTCAGGTCCTCCTGACTCCAGGGCCAGTGCTCTATTCACTGTGCCACCTAGCCACCCGTTTCACACTTTTTAAAAATAGTTTGCATTAGAACTTCCCAGATAATTTTTTTGTTGTCTGGCCATACTTTCTCTATTTTGTACTTGGGAAATTTATTTTATAAATTATGTAGAAGAATTTACATGTATTCCTATTAATTTTTATGTTATTATATTCAGCATATCAGCATTGTGGTTCTCCATATATTTTGAGATTACTGATAGGGGTTCAGCAATAACTGCCACTGCTTTTCCCAGGACCACAGAAATTAGGTGTTTTGGATTTGATAACTTTACTCATTATGTAGAACAACCAAAAAAAAGCTAAGATGACCCTAGGTGTACTTATTAAAAGCATAAGATACAGAAAGGGGAGGATGATAGGCCTGCCACCAAACACATTTGGAGCACTTCATCTGGTTCTGGTCAGATGTCATCTCCATAAAAGAATCTGAAAATCAGAACTATCATAACATGTAACTGTCTCAAGAGGTAATGGGGTCCTTCTAACTCATGAATTCTTAACCTGTGGTCCATGGGCCCCTAAAGAGTATAAGGATACATTGGGGGGCAGTCTATGAACTTGAATAGGGAAAATCAATATTTTTATTTTTACTAAAATTACACCAAAATTTAGCAATTCCTTTAATCATGAATGCAGAATGTAACCTAATTCTGGGAAGGGGTTCATAGATTTCACTAGACTATCAGTGGGATCCACAGCAGAAAAAAAGATTAAGAACTCTTCTTATAATCTTCAAGTGGAGTCTCAATAATCACCTATTAGGGAGCTGTTATTGTTGTTGTTTGCTTGTTTCAGTCATCTGACTCTTTGTGACCACATTTGGGGTTTTCTTGGCAAAGATACTAGAGTGATTTGCCATTTCCTTCTTCAGCTCATTTTATAGATGATGGATATGTTAATGAACTAACCCTAAGGTCACACAGTTTTTTGTTCCCTCCAAAAAACCTATAAAGATAAGACTTTAAACT
Organism: Gymnobelideus leadbeateri; assembly: GCA_011680675.1. Classification (NCBI taxonomy): domain Eukaryota; kingdom Metazoa; phylum Chordata; class Mammalia; order Diprotodontia; family Petauridae; genus Gymnobelideus; species Gymnobelideus leadbeateri. The sequence goes on from WOXC01011968.1 coordinate 450,277, forward strand.
CCTGCTCTCCCACCCCTCAGCACTGGTCCATCTACATTGGGTCCATACTACTTAGTACTCCCAACTCTAATCCATGGTTACATGCATGATTCTCTGTGTCTCTCCCTCTTCCTCTCCCTTTGTAGCCATCATCTTTCCCTGCTTATCCCTGTACTTTCTGTACTTTTAGGCCCTATACCTGCAGTGTCTTTTTTTTTTTTTTTTTGCTTTTTGGAGGGCAGGTGGGGTTAAGGACATGCCCAAGGTCATGTGGCTAGTAAGTGTCTGAGGTCAGATTTGAACTCAGGTCCTTCTGACTCCAGGAGTGGTGCTCTATTCACTGTGCCACCTAGCCACCCCTACCTCAGTGCCTTTTTAAAGTATGATTACCACCCTGTTTCCCCACTGCCATTTCGGTCTTTCCCTGTGAGTACTTAAAGTATCAGGTGTACCTGCCCCATTTCATAATTTAATGAATGAATGAATTAGCAATTCAACTACACTACTCTGTTATTCTATACTACTCTGTTATATGCTGTACTAAAAATATACCACACCACACTACATAATGTCAGACAGGTTGGATAGGGCATTTGACCTTGAGTCAGAAAGATCTGAGTTCAAATCTTGCTGCAGACATTTACTAACTTTGAAGCCATGGGCAAATCACTTAACCTCACTTTCCTCATTTCTAAAATGGGGATGATGATGATAGCACTTAGCTACTAGGGTTATTATGAGAACAAAATAAAATGATATTTATTAAGTGCTTTGCAAACCTTAAAGTGCTATAAATGAGAGTTTATTATTTAGTTCTTTTATAGTTTATATTTATAAACATAAATATGAATAAAAATAAATTACAAACTATGAATAAATGGTTTATTATTTATTTATATATTGTTATTATTATCAGTAGTAATAATAATAAAGTCATAAGAGTCATAGTAGTCATAGTAGTAGTAACAGTAGTAGTAGTAGTAGTAATAATGGTAGTAATAGTAGTAGTAGTAACCATTAACATTTATATAACACTCACTATGTACCAGGCACTGTACGCAGTACTTCACAATTATCTCAGTTGATATTTACAATGACCCTGGGAGGTAGGTTCTATTATTATTCCCATTTTTCAGATGTGGTAGCTGGGCAAACAGATTAAGTGACTGGCCCAAGGTCTCACAGTTAGTATCAGAGGCCATATTTGAACCCAAGTCTTCCTGACTTTGGGCTCAAATACTCTAGCCACTAACTGCTACTGTTGCTATTGTTGCTGCTGCCATTCTTGTTTTTCTTGAGCCCACATTACAGCTGGTTAGTGCCACTCTGTTGTAGGGAATATTTTGAAGATGTAGGAAAACTGGGACACTAATACACTGCTGGTAGAGTTGTGAACTGATCTAACCATTCTGGAGAGCAATTTGGAAAGACCCAAAGGTCTATAAAACTGTACATACCTTTTATTTACATGTCATCTACCTCATTAATAAATATGCTCCTTAAGGGCAAAGACTATTTTTTTCTGTCCAACTCTTAGAATGAAGACTGGCATTGCAAGTATTTAAGAAATTCTTATTGGTGGAAGATGGGCACTTGAGAATATTGTTTCCTATACCTTGACTTGAAACTTTGGTGTTAATGATGTGGTCCATCTTTTTCTCTATCTGTACCTTTCTTTGGATTCTTTTGGGGGGCTAATGCAGATAATCACTTAGCAAAAGGCAACCCACACATGGTTATCTTTAAACCTGAGTTACTCTCTTTTAAACCAGAGTGATTACTCTCATAAGCCTATTTTCCAAATCGTCAGATGGTATCTTTATATAACCATTATAAACACTTGTTGAATAAATAATTGATTTAAAATAAAAGCATCTTGGAGACTTTATTCTCTTTATCCTAAAGTCTTTAGAGATACACATATAATAGTATTTTCATGGACAAATTGCTTTAATTTTTGCAAGGATCGGTTTTTGCTGGTGGTAGTGAAAAGTAGCCATTGACAAAGAATCTCATCAACTAAAAAAAATGATTATATTGTACTGATAAACCAGAAGCAACACTTCTCCCTCACCACTGAAAGAGCACATTAATTCTTAATGGTACTTGCATCTTAATAGTATACGTTTGTGAGACCTTGATAATCTCTACAATGGACTCCATTGTTCCCATAGTTACTATAGTCACAGAATGTTTGAACTTTTTAAATAGTTGTATGTCTCTTAATGTACTTTTCTACTATATTCATGGGTTTGGATGTGGTCAAAACTCCTTGTATGACCACTGATATAAGCTTAAATATAATAATATCCTAGATAAATAGTAATATACATGCAGAAGCTGTGTTGGATAGAGGACTGGTCTTAGAGTCTGGGTGAGTCTATCTATTTTGTTGGAATCCTGCCTCTTGAGGGATGTTAGCTGGGTGACTTTAGGCAAGTCAAAGATTCACACTGAACTTTAGGGAAGCTGATCTGCATCAGTGGAGGGCACTCCTTTATTGATGAAGTCTCAGGGGGTGTCATGGATGTATTTGCAAATACGTCAGGTGTATTCATTTAGCAAACATTGATCAAGTGCTTCCTACAAGGGACACAAAGATGGCACATGGCCATTGTCATTAATGGAGCTCTGAGTCTCTTTGGGGATGAGACATTTACACATATTACTGTAGTCTGAAGAAGGCAATAAATATGGAAATTCAGAGAAGGAAATTATTTCCAGTTATATGGAGAAATCAAGAAAGGCTTTAAGAAGGACATGGGCATTGAAGTAGATCTCAAAGTACAGGGAGAATTTCAATGGGTAGAGATGGGGTCATCAGTGAATGGATGAGCCAAGGTAGGAAAGGAAAGAGCATGTTTAGGGAAGATTTCACTCTCTAAGGCTACATTCTCTTTTGTTCTAATTTATCTTTATATCAATTCTAATTTTATTTTATCTTTATATTATTCCCCTCCCACTTTGAACATAAACTCCTTGAAGTCAGGGACTGTTTTTGTTGTTTTTTCTTTGTATTTCTACAACTCCTGGGCACATATTAAGCTTAATAAATGCTTGTTGACTGATTGATTGTCCTAAACGATGTCATATATTCTTAGAGTTATTTTTGTTTTTAAAATAAAAAATAATCTATTATTTATCACTTTCATTTCTAAATATAATCTTCTTCCCTACCCCCAACCCCTACTACTAAACAAATTACCCCCTTGTTACAAAGAATAAAAAAGAAAGAGGAGGAAAAAGCAGTTTGGCAAAATTTACCAATATGTCAAACACATCTGACTTTGGTTTATCAGGAACTTTTCTTTCTTGGGCTTTTTACAGTAATAGATCTACATATATTCAAATATTTACTTATACACAGAAAGATACACACACATATGGAGAGAGAAAGAGAGAGAGAGAGAGAGAGAGAGAGAGAGAGAGAGAGAGAGAGAGAGAAAGGAGAGAAACAGATGTGGATATGTTTATATATACACAAATACATGTTTGTGTGCATATACAATTGTTCATATATGTATTTCTTTTTTAATTAAATTTTATGTTTATTTTTAGTTTACATCATTGATTTCCATAAGATTTTGAGTTACAAATTTCCCCCTTCCTTCCCCTACCCACCACCCCAAAAGAGCGATCCCACTGCATACTCCCTCCCCCAATCTGCTCTCTCCTATATCCTCCCCAATTCCCCTCCAACTTTACAGTAGGGCAAGATGGATCTCCATACCCCAGTGCCTGTATATCTCATTACTCAGTTGCATGTAAAAAAAAATAATGATGATTTTTTTAAACATTTGATTTTAAAATTTTGAATTCCAAATTCTTTCCCTTCCTCCCTCGTCACGCACCCTTAATGGGAAGATAAGCAATTCAGTATAGGTTGTACATGTGTAGCTATGCAAAACATTTCCATAGTGGATATATTGTGAAAGACTGACTATATTTCCCTCCCTCCCATCCCACTACCCCCACTTGTTCTATTCTCTACTTTGACCCTGTACCTTTTCAAAAGTATCTGCTTCTAACTACCACCCCCCCAGAATCTGCCCTCCCTTCCATCATCTCCCCTCTCATACCATTCCCCCCTACTCTCCTGTAGGGTGAGATACCCTATTTAGTGTGTATGTCATTCCCTCCCTAAGCCAAGTTCAATGAGAGTAAGGTTTACCCATTCCATTTTGCCTTCCTGTTTTCCCCCTCCATTGTAACAGTTTTCCCTTGCCTCTTCTGAGATAATTTACCCCATTCTGTCTCTTCCCATCTCCTCTCATTATATTACTCTCTCACCTCTCAATTTCACCTTTCAAGTATCATCCCTTCCTATTCAATTGATCCTGTTGTCTCTGTCTATGTATACCTGTACACATATACACACGCTCACATATGTATTCATATGCACATATACCATACAATATAGACATATATGTATATATACACATGTATACATTTATATTCCCTTTAACTATCCTCATATTGAGAAAAGTTTCATAAGTTACAATTATCGTTTTTCCATGTAGGAATGTACATAGCTCAACTTTGATAAGTTCCATATGATTTCTTTTCCCTGTTTACCTTTTCATGCTTCTCTTACTTCTTGTATCTGAATGTCAAATTTTCTATTCAACTTTGGTTTTTTCGTCAAGAATGCTTGAAAGTCCTCTATTTCATAGAATGACCATATTTTCCCCTGAAACATGATATTCAGTTTTGCTGGGAAGGTGATTCTTGGTTTTAATCCCAGCTCCTTTGACCTCCAGAATATCATATTCCAAGCCCTTCAATCCCTCAGTGTAGAAGCTGCCAGATACTGTGTTAACCTAACTGTGTTTCTACAATATTCAAAATTGTTTCTTCTTGGCTGCTTTTAATATTTTCTCCTTGATCTGGGAATTCTGGAACCTGGCTGTAACATTCCTAGGAATTTTCTTTCATCATTCTCATTTCTCTTCCCAATTTTTCTTCCACTTCTCTTTTTGGTTTTCAAAATCCTTCTTAAGCTCCTCTATGGCCTGTAATCAGTTCATATTTTTCTTGGAAGCTTTTAGTACAGGAGTTCTGTCTTTGTTGTCTTCCTTCTGTTCCATGCTTTGACCCTTTTTGTCCCCAAAATAGGAATCTAAGGTTTGACTGCTGTGATTGCTTTGCTTCCTTTGCTTGCTCATGTTGCCCCTCACTTACTTGACTTTTGAGCATTTTGCTACAGTAGAACTCTGCTTCCAGAGAGGAAAGCTTTGTCCCAAATCACTGGGGTTTTTGCAGCTGCCAGAGCTATTAGTTGGGTGCCCTCTCAGAAGCATCCACAGGCTCTGGCACCTGGTCACACACCCCAGGACCTCCACCCAAGAACAGCGATCCAGATCCAAGCAGGTTGAAGCAAGAGCAATTACTCCTCAGAATGGTCGCTTGTTCCTTCTATGATCTGTAGGCCAGGAGCTTTGAAGCAGCCATGCCAGTGACTACTGTGCCTCAGCCACTTCTCCCTCCTGAGCAGAGGCTGTACAACACTCTCAGACCCCCTGTTCCCAAAGTTCACACTGATCTTTTACTTTGTCTTTGGCGTTTTTGGTGTGATAATTCTGAAAACCACCACAGCTACTGGTGATCCACTCTCCCAAAGTCCCTCCAGTTGCTGCTGGTTGGGGCTGCCCTGGGGCTAAAACCTTGGGCTCATGGGGGGCTGGGCTTGGCTGCCAATGCACTGCAATGAACCCTTTCTATCTGCCTGCTAAGCTTCCTTCAGTGGCAGGTTTGTTTCTCTCTGTCACTTAGTGGGTTCTATATCTCTAAAATTTGTTTAGAGTCATATTTTATAGGTATTTGAAGTGGTTATTGGGGGGAGCTCATGGAGGTTTCCTACTTCTATGCTGCTATCTTGGCTCCGCCCACCCATATTTGTATTTCTATATACATATATGTCTGTACACATGTATGTTTCTCTCTCTCTCTCTCTCTCTCTCTCTCTCTCTCTCTTTCTCTATCTATCTATCTATGTCTAGCAGTGGGTCAAAAGGTATAGACATTTTTAGTCAGTTTCTTAGCATAATTCCAAATTACTTTCCAGAGTGGTTGGACCAATTTACAGCTCCACTAATGATATATTATCATGCCTATTTTTCTACATAGAATTATGTTCACATGAAGCATACTCATTATTTTTTTTAACCTTGCTTGACTTGAAAACACTGCAATAATTTCTAAACAGAAGTTTACCAATATCTGTGCTCCTCATTACTGCCTTCCTTCATTCCTAAGTTATCTTTTCCTGGCATCTGGTCTCTTCTCTCTTGATACAGTTTCCACAAATTTACATTCCCAAAGCATAGATATGACCATGTTGTTGTTTAGTTTTTTCAGTCATATCTGAACTTTGTGACCCCATTTGGGGTTTTCTTGGCAGAGATAATGAAGTGGCTTGCCATTTTCTTCTCCAGCTCATTTTACAGATGAGGAAACTGAGGCAAACATTGTTAAGTGACTTGCCCAGGGTCACAGAGCTAGTATGTGTTAAGTTCTCTTCTTTCTCACTTTTATCTCTTGGAACACCATGAGATCCCTCAAGGCTCAGCTCAGTTATCACCTTGGACAAGAGACTCTTCCTGATTAATCCAATATTTAGTGCTTTTCTCCTAACTCTGCTGAAATGACTTTGTCATCTACATCCACATATACATACCCACATGTATATGCATACATGTGTGCATGTGTTTGTGTGTCTGTGTTTGTGTATGCTTAATAGATGAAGAAACTGAGGGACGCTCAGTGAGATTATGATGTATCTGTTATCAGAACTAGCAAATTCCATACCTGGAATTTTAAGCTAGGACCTCTACCTCCTAAAGTAGAGCTCGTAGATGAAAATAGAAAAGGAAATATTGGAAGTGGAGACTCTGTGATGAAATTATTATGATGCATATATTGTATGAATCCTTCCTTCTTTCACAAAACCTTAAACCCAGTTCTCTCTGAAGCTCATAGATTGGACCACAATAGGTCCCTGCCCAAGCTCTACTTAATGGCTATAAATTTGGGGCCCTCCTGGCTTAGAGTGAATATCAGTGCTGTTTCTCATTAGAACAGCAACCCTGAGGGTCTATCCCTCCTGGCTTGATTTTTCTTCTTTTTTTCTAATTAGACTCCTTAAAGAGGCCTATTCACTGAATGGGCATTATCTCACTCTAAGTGAGTATATGGAGTATATGAAAACGCCTTATTCTAAAAGGGCCAGGGTCTCCCATTGCATCCTGGGTCATCTCCAGTCATCCTGATGAATATCTGGTTACTGGATCCAGATGGCTCTGGAGGAGAAAGTGAGGCTGGTGACCTTACACAGTCCTCCCTCACTCAAGTCAAAGTCAATTACAAGTTATGTCATAATTTCCCTGATGCCATGGTCTTCTTTGAAAATGAAGGACAAACAACCTGTGAGTAGTCTGAGCTGCCTTAATGGGGACTCAGTTAGTTGGGTAACTCAGCTCATCCTCTCCCTCTCTCTCTTCTTCTCTTTCTCCTCTCCAAAGGAAGGTAAATTTTGATGGCCAGAATCTGCCCACATAACTTGAGATTTACTAAGTTCTTCCTTCCTTCCTTCCTTCCTTCCTTCCTTCCTTCCTTCCTTCCTTCCTTCCTTCCTTCCTTCCTTCCTTCCTTCCTTCCTTTCCTTCCTTCCTTCTTTCTTTCTTTCT
>WOXC01011969.1:0-242015 GCA_011680675.1 Gymnobelideus leadbeateri
CTCATGCAATGCTCCTCTGCCTCCCCTCTTTCCCTCTATTATGATAAGTTTTACATCTCTTCTCAATAAAGTCCTATACTTAACTGATTATTGTATTCCCTCCTTGAACCAGAACCAATGAGGGAAAAGCTCATATAATGCTCATCTCCCTCCCTTCTTTCCCTCTACTATAATGTTTTTATGCCTCTGTGTGGCATAATTTACCTTTTTCTACTTCATTCTTTCCTCTTCTTCTATTGAAGTCCCTTTGGACCCTTTAATGAAGTTTTTTATCATCATTTTGTGTAATTTATGCCCATACCTTTTATTTATCTATATCCATTTTAGATGTCACCATAGTTATAGAATTCTTAGTATTAACAGGTATCAGCTTCCCATATAAGGATGTGAACAGTTTGCTCTTATTGAATAACAAGTTGTGTGTGTGTATGTGTGTGTGTGTGTGTGTGTGTGTGTGTATTTTCCCTATTTGCCTTTCTATGTCTCTCTTGAGTCTTATAATTGGAGGTTTATTTTTCCATTGAGCTCTGGCTTTTTCATCAGGAAGGCTTGGAAGTCCATTATATCATTGAATGACCATCTCCTTGCCTTGAAGATTATGCTCAGTTTTGCTGGATCCTTGCTTGTAAACTGAGCTCTGTTGCCTTGTGAAATATCATATTTCAGTTCTTCTGATCTTTCAATGTAGAAGCTAACAGATCCTGTGCAATACTCACTGTGGTTCCACGATATTTGAATTGTTTCTTTCTGGATGCTTGTAATATTTTCTCCTTTACCTGATAGCTCTGCAATTTGGCCACAACATTTTTCAGACTTTTCAATTTGGGATCTCTTTCAGGAGGTGACTGGTGCATTCTCTTGATTTCTATTTTACCCTCCGGTTCTAGGATCTCAGGGCAGTTTTCCTTGATGGGGTCTTGGAAGATATTGTCCAGTCTCATTTTTCCATCATGATTTTCTGGTAGACCAGTAATCCTCAGATTATCTCTCCTGGATCCGTTTTCCAGGTCAGCTATTTTTCCTTTGAAATATTTTACATCTTTTTCTAATTTTTCATTCTTGATGTTTTGTTTGACTAATTCTTGGTGCCTCATAGAGTCATTAGCTTCAATCTGGTTGATTCTAATTTTTAGCAAATTATTTCCTTGGTTAGTTTTTGAAGCTCCTTTTCCATAGGTTCAGATTTCATTTTTAGTTCACACATTTTTCTTTTTAAGGAGCTGTTTTCTTCATTGTAATGTCTTTCTGATTTTGCTATTTTGATTGTAAAAGAATTATTCATTTTGTCTTTTACCTCTCTAATTTCATTTTCAAAGTTCTTTTTGAGCTCATCTAAGAATGCTTTCTGTGCTTGAGACCAATTCATATTTCCTGTTGAGGCTTCAACTGTGGTTGTGGAGTCAATACTGTCTCCTCCCTCTCACAATAATAGGATTCTAGAGTATTTTTCTTTGCAGTCTTTTATCCATTTTGAGGCAGGGTCTTAGCCACACCCTTCCTCTAGGATTTACTGTTTAAAGTTTTGCTCTGGGGCAATAATTGCTGTGTTTTCAGGGTCAGAGGGGGGATTGGAGTAGCCAGGGTTTACTCTGCCATCCTGGTCCCCAGCTCCATCTAATCCTAGCCCTGCAGTGATAGTCCTGGGAATGGCCCTTGCACTTGGTTGGTCAACTTGTCTCCACATTGACCAGGACTTGCTGGGGCCTCTAGCAATATTGTTTAAGAATGACTTTGAGTAAGTTATTTTGACTATTATAAATACCCAAATTCCCTATAAAGAACATATGCAAAAAGATTCTATCTGAATTAAGAGAAAGAAATTATAACTAGATGTATGTGTAGAATAATTTTACACACATCTACTTATTGGTGTCTAATGGTAGTCTTCTCTAGTGCAGTGGTGGGGAAGGAAGAAAAAACAGAAAAAAAAAACTTAAGTGATAACTCTGTTGTATATTTAATAGGAATAACAAATTATGCATAGTAGATTTGCAGTTTCATGAGCTACAATTTTTTTACTATGTTATGTTATAGAAATGCTTATTTTATTCCATAAATTTAAAATGAAATAAAAGAAAGAAAGGAATGACCTCTGAAGCATGAAGTCACAGACCAATTCCTGTGTTTGACTATATATATATATATATATATATATATATATATATATATGTATATATGTATATATGTATATGCATACATACATACATATAATTTTTTGCTTTTTGGAGGGTGAAGGCAGGACAATTGGGGTTAAGTGACTTGCCCAAGATCACATGGCTAGTAAGTGTTAAGTGTCTGAGGCCAGATTTGAACTCGGCCCCCCCTGGCTCCAAGGCCGGTGCTCTATTCACTGTACCACCTAGCCACCCCTGTTTGATAGTATTTATGTAAAACTTTGATGCTTACACATTACCATCCCCACAACAGTCCCCTGTGAAGAAAGCAATGCAAACAATGTGACAAATGAGCGAAATGGGGCTCAAAATGAAATATCTTGTCCAAAGTCCCCCAGCTAATAGACAGCAGAGTTTGTATTTAAATTCAGGTTTTCCAATGCATTTTCTTTCCTAATTCTAGTGTAATGGATTATTGAATTTAGTTGCTGAAGTATTAGTATGTTATTATTACATTTTCTCATCTCTTTATTATTAAGTTCAGTTTCTGGGACAAATAACTATCCTGTTGTCATTATTTTCTATTTATTATTCTATGGACTACTGCAGAGGTGTATAAAAGAATTGCTTTGTAATTGATTACAAGTAGCGGGAAAGAAACTCATTCTCTGTAAATGCATTGGAGACATTTCAGGACAATCCCAGGAGCAGAAAGAATGATAGGGATTATGTATATATATATATAGTCTTATTCCCACATAATTTTGATCAGAAAGAGTCTTTAATGCTAGCCTGAACTCTGGAAACAGAAACCAAGAATGTATTCACTATTTCTAATGCAGAGATGAAATTGATCATTTACACAACCATTTCATATAAGAAAGGTTAATCAGAAAAGTATATCTAATAGCCTCTTTCTTTGATTTAAATGAATTGTGCAAGGGGATTTTTTTTATTTCCACATTAGTCATGTTGTCAAAGAAGAATCAGAACAAAAGTGAAAAAACACACACACAAAGAAAAATATCCTTTGACTATCAACTGGGGAAATGACTTGTATTTGTATAAATTTGTCTCAGTTCTTTATATATTTTAGAAATGAGGTCTTTATAAAAAAAAAACTGTCAGTAAAAATTGTTTCCGAGCTTTCTGCCTTCCTTCTGATCTTGTTTGCTTTGGCTTTGTTTGTGCAAAAACTTGTTAATTGAACGTAATCAAAATTATCCATTTTTATTTCATAATGTTCTCTAGATCTTGTTTGGCCATAAATTCTTCCCTTCTCCATAGATCTGACAGGTAAACTATTCTTTGTGCAAGGGGATTTTGCAATTGATACTATCCAGGATAGTAACTCATAGAAAAAAAAGAAGAAATATATTCTCTATTGGCTAGATATTATGAGAAACAGCAGACAAGCTTATTCATTATTTCAAGGAACAGGAAGAAGGCTCTTTCTTCCTGCCCTTAGGAAAATTAAAAAATAAAGTGATAGAATGTTAGAACTCAAAGGGAACATGGAGACCATCAAATCCAATCCTTTCATTTGGGGGAGAGCAGATTGAATGAGGGGATATCCTGTGGGACTGCTATTCTGGGGTGGTGGGTAGGGGAAAAACAGGGAAAAAATTGTAACTCAAAATCTGGCGGAAATGAATGATGTAAACCAGAAGTTAATAAAGGATTTGGAAAAAAAATCCAATCCTTTCATTTTATAGATATGCTAAATGACATAGATGTTTGCACCAGAACTGGAATTAGAATTCACAACTCTCAATCCTCAGACCAGTGTTCATTTCACTACATTTAATAGGTGAAGTTTTCTTTAGTATCATACCCCTAGTTAGGTAGAGGCATCTAGGTGGCACAGTACACAGTCAGGGAGACCTGCATTCAAATCCAGCCTCAGTCATTTATTAGCTGTGTGACCCAGGGTAAGTCATTTAACTTTTTCTGCCTCAGTTTCTTAAAATGTGAAATGGAGATAATAACACCACCTACCTCAGTGTTTATCATGAGCATGATGATAAATTATCATGATCAATATTATCATGAAGTAACATCTGCCAATCACTTGGCATAGTCCCCAGCACATAATAAGTGCTTAATAAATGGTTTTTCTCTTCCCTCTTACAACAGACCAGGGCTTTTTCATGGCTACTCCAATTGTCGTCAAACCTTCCCTAGAATATTCTAGACATTCCTTTTGAAGTATTATTTCCAACTGAAACTAATATATATATATATATATATATATATATATATATATATATATATATATATAGCTATTTTGCATTTATGCCATATGTATTTACACATCTATTTATTGTCTTCCCCATTAGAAGGTCATTCCCTTGACTGCTAGGAATGTTTCTTTCTTTACTTTAATATCCTCAGACCCTAGTACAGAATCTAGTAATTAGTAGCTGCTAAATAAATACTTGTTTATTTATTGATTGACTTTTTCTTTCTCTATTAATACTTATCTCAGATGTCCTAACACTCTCAGGATCTGGTATCTGAGATGAACAGGTTCTTAATAAGATGATAATAAAATTTCTCCTAATTAATATATGTATATTTTAGGTATTTTTTGGAGAAAATGCTTCAACCCAAATAACTGGCAGTAACTGATTTTGATTTGGGGAATTTTCAACATCATGGCACCCTATGTGGGAGTATTTCTTTACACCATGTGGAGAGAGCTGGCTGTTATATTTTTGCCTAAGGTTGGTCATTCCTCTATGTTGTCTCTTTACTCTTTCCTTAAACTCAACCACCCCATCTAATCTAACAAGCATTTCTCTGGCATTTAAAATTGTGTTGTAGCAGCAAGCACCCAACATCCCCAGGGTGGCTGCAAACACAGGTTCTTAGATCTGCTTTTCTAAAGGAAAGCAACTCAAAATGGGTTAATAAGCTTACTTTAATCAATCAAACATATATTACCTAGTTCAGGGGATAAAGGTCAGCACACCAAACTTCAGAGTATACAGAAACAGATCAAGCAGACAGGCTTCCAAACTGTCCAACCATTACCTCATATATACTATATTATGTTATGATCTCTTCTGTTATGCTACAATGTATATTATAATATTGTTATATTTTCTCCGATCATATTGTGTCACATTGTTACATCATATTATCTATTGTTTTGTTATGTTATATTATTTCCAGTAGTGGGAACAATACAATATTTATATAAGACATGGTCACTAACCCAATGTGGCTTACAAGTTTAACAACTGATAAAGACCAGATATGGACCAGAGGGATCTGACTCCTTAATGAAAACAAAGCATTGTTGGTTGATTGCATGTAATTCTGTCCAGCACTCTGAGTGTCTAAGTGAAGAAATTCAGTGATGTGTGAGTAAGCAATAGTGGGGAATCACTATGAATCTCTTAAAGCAGTCAAAATGACACAAACACAATTATATGTGATATATACATATATATATAGATAGATGTGATAAAATATAAATATGTGATAAAAGCATGAGAGGTACAATTAAAGAGATCTGTGAGGTCAGTTCAGTCCAACAAACTTTTAAATACTAATTGCACAAGACACTGTACTAGAGGGTATCGATTCAAAGAGGAAAACAATGCCTTCTAAAAGAATGGCTAAAATGTCCATGAAAATGAATATGGTGCAAGATAGAATGTGATAAGGACAAAGGGGCAGGAAAGTCTCTAAGAAATACAAGGGGGGAAGATCTCTGTAAGCTGGGGGTGGGGGGTGGGGTGGGGAGAGAGGGATACTGAACTGGAGAGAATGTGCCCCATGATAAAGGGATGTATGGGTAGATAAACCTTGAGCCAGGTTATGAAGGACTTTAAAGGCCAGTGTATTTTACATTTTTTCCTGGAGATGATGGGGAATCATTGGAATTCACTGAACTGAGGGAGTAGGGTAAGTTGACATGGTGAGACCTGTGTTATTATAGGAAGATCACTTTGTTAGCTGAATGCAGAATGAACTGGAATGGGGAGACAGACTAACCAGAGGTTAATGCTATAGTTCAACATGAAGCGGTGGTGATGATAATGTAAAAATGCCACTTGAATAGTGGAAGTTTTAGAGGAGAGAAGGGGGATATACATGAGAGATTTCACAAATGTAGACTTGTTAGGACTTAGCAATAGATTGTATTGGAAGAGTGAGAGTGAGGAGTTGAAAAATGCTGCTGAGGTTGGGAGACTGGGTGACTGGGATTCCTGGCTGTTCTATGAACAAGACCTTTCTAAGATTTTGAGAACTCTCTCTTTCCCTCTCTGTCTGTCTCTGTCTCTCTGCCTGTCTCTGTCTCTCTCTGTCTCTGTCTCTGTCTCTCTCCCTCTCTCCATACACATACACATACACACATGTACACACTTATTTTCTCTATATTTATATGTTGCTTCCCCTTTAGAATGTAAACTATTTGAGAACAAGTATTTTTCATCCCCTTTATGTTTTCCCAATACCTAGCACTGTAGGTGCTTAATAAAGCTTACTGATTGATTCCCACAAAATACAAGAAAGAGAGCTTTCCATAGTTTTAATTGTTTGTTGGAAGAGTGAAGGGGAGAGAATCTGGAACAGTGTGTGCATGTATTGTAGGGAGGGGTGTTGCTGGAGAGAGAGAGAGAGAGAGTATATGCTAATATATTATCCAAGGCTCCGTTCTTCTTTTGACACATGCAGGTCTTTCAGAACCTCCCCATGGCAAGACGTTTCCTGATTTGCTAACTTTCCTTTTCTCTCTCTGGCTGCCGGACCTCCCAAGCCAGGAGGCAGAAAGAGGAGGAGGACAAGAAGGAGGAGGAGAAGGAGGAAGAGAAGGAGGAGGAGGAGGAGGAGGAGGAGGAGGAGGAGGAGGAGGAGGAGGAGGAAGAGGAGGAGGAGGAAGAGGAGGAGGAGGAGGAGGAGGAGAGGGAGGAGGAGGAGGAGGAGGAGAAGGAGGAGGAGAGGAGGAGAGGAGGAGGAGGAGGAGGAGGAGGAGGAGGGAGCTAGGGAGTTGAAGGCACGGAGCTTCTATTGCCTCCCTGGATAGGAGTAGAAGCTGGAGGGGAGCAGTGTCTGGAATCTCTGAAGTCTCCATTTCTCTTCCACCCCCAGTACCTGAGCTGGATGTACTGGCAGAACCTCCTCAGGAGGCTTCCCCACTCTGCCTGGGGAGTAACCAGGTAAGGCAACCAGGCTGTGTGAGAAAGCCAGGGCAGTCAGATGTGAGATGCTGGCCTCATGCTGCGGGTGCTCCCCAGCTGTCTTGGATTGGAAGCTTGGGTTGCACACGCTGCGTGTTCCAAGTTTCCCTTTCCTTCCCTTTCCCTTTTCCCTTCTTCTATGGATATGCGAGTCATAACAACTAATGAAGTACAAAAGAGATATTTCCAGCTACTGTTGAGAAGCAATCTTTGATTGAATTTTGCTATATTTATAATGTTGTAATTTTTACTTCATTACCATTTTGCCAGAAGGAAGTGTGATGCAGGGGAAGGTGTGTGGTCCTTAGCCAAAAGATAAATCTTAGCTCTGCTACTTATGCTCTGTATGACCCTGGGAAAGTCATTTAACCTGTCTAAATATCAGCTTCTTTATCTTCAAAATAAAAGAAGATTGGGCTAAATGACCTCCCTTCCGACTTCAAATCTATGAGGCTAGCTTTCTGAAGATGCTAGTAGTTTCTATCCTTAGCTGAGCAAGCAATGACATTTGATCAAAGTTTTCATTTTTCATCATCATGATAAAAATTGGTTAATTTAAAAAATCACAAGAAATAGCTGTTTACATAGTAAGCCTTTTTCATTCAGTCAGACTTTTAGGTGATTTATAATGATTAATGCACAGTATGTTTGGTAGGATAGCTGAGCATATCCTGAATTACAGGAATTTTCCATTTTCAGTCATGCACAGTGGTTTGCACATAGTAAGCCCATATCAATGTTGATATTAAGTTGAATTAACTCATCATTTGACATTCAGACATGGCATTATAATGCCATTTAAAACTGTTAATTTAGAATTATTAAAAATTATAAAGAAATAATTTTAAAATGTGTATTATTCACTGAGCTTTCTATTAATTGGTATGCTGGCATAGCCTTGGAAGACAGTCTAAATATGGATAGCTGATGTGTGTAGTTTGGTAAGAAATCCCAGAAAATTCTGTCACTCTTTGGAAATGCATTTATAATATATCTGCTGACAATGAATGAAAAATACAATTGATTTTTATGTGGTAATTATTATCTATCTCTGATGGAGGGCAGAATCATAGAAAACTTTAATAATCCTAACTCTTCAAAGGAATGGATATGATCATCAGAAGAGAATGCTTTGAAAAAATGAAGCTATCTATAGAAAAAAAATATAAAGTGAAGAAATAAATCTTAGAAACTAAGTAGTAAACAGGGAGAGGGAAGAATTTACTGATGTTTTGCTATTTATCTAAATTTTTTTTCTGTCAACTTTTCATCTTATATAATTTTACTTTGAATTAATGATTTGTTTGAGTAATTTATCTTTTTTTAACTGGTTAAAAGTTAGTCTTTTTGAGGATCAATAAGGATTAAATCTAAGGGTAGTACTTCTGGAAAGATAGTTGTGTCTGTTAATGGTCATCTGTGAGCCCAGCTGTTTCCTATTACCTCAAAACTACTAGAAATGTACCAAATAACCTACTAAAATCAAAGATAAATAAATGGTGAAGGAAAATCAAAGGGTAAAGGAAAGAAATTCTTATCCAGAAACCCTCACTGAAATATACAGGGAAAGAAAGGCTCCTAGGAAAGAAGAATGTGAAGCTTCTTGAAATTAGATATTATTTCACTCTCTTTGTGCCCAGCAAGTGCTTGGTTCATAGCAGACAGTTAATAAAGTTTAATTAATCTTGTGAATCTTACATTTTCTGGAGTATGAAAGGAAGCTTGTTTCTGTTTTGTTTTGTCTTTTTTTTCAGAGTAGCAGTATAATAAAATATGTCAAGTCTTGGGTTGAGGAAATGTTTAGAAAAAGTTCTGTCTGAGAAAGAGACATCAGGGGTGGGTTAGTCTCTACCAAACCAAAAAAAACAAAAAACAAAACTGCAACAAAACTGTTACATACAAAACGAAGGGGGCGGGGAGTGGAGAGAAGACCATGTGATCTCAGTTGGGATTGAGAAGGAAGGGAAAAAAAAACAGGACAGGGTTATTTCAAGTTTAAAAAAAATTTTTTTAGATAGTGTTGAAGAAAAAGTATTATAGTTCATAGCAAAGTACCAGTGCTTAATAAATTCTTACTGATTGACTGAGAATAATCTGATGGAAGAAAAAACAAATTCTGCTACCATAACTGTGAATGAATGGGATCAATTGTCTATGAATTAGAGAAGTGTGACAAAATAGATCAGGAAGCAAAAACTCCAAAATTTTCTGTATGTAAGAAATACTTAAAACTAATACTCACAGGGACTCGAAAGATCAGAGTAAAAGTTATTATGCTTTATCTGAAGCCATAAAAGCAAATGGGATCCTTGTGATATCAGATAATACCAAGGAAAACAGCTGTATCAGGAGAGATGAGCAGGGAAATTGCCCTATTCTTAAAAAGCATCACAAATAATAAAAATAATGGCAATATTAAAATCACATGCAGTGAATGCTATAGCTTTTAAGTATTTAAAGGGAAAGCTCACAATTATAAGAAGACCCAGAGATTAATTGTTGGATATGTCAATGTGTCTCTTTTAGACTTAGAAAAACCTAAAGGAAAAGAAAAATATTAGGGAATAGAACAAAATGTTAGAAAAACTAGAAGTGATAAGTACTTTAGTGATTACTGAATGATATTCTTTTTTTTTTTTTAAAGCAATTGGGGTTAAGTAACTTGCTCAAGGTTACACGGCTAGTCATTATTTATGTGTGGGTGCTCATTTTCTGAGGCCGGATCTGATCTCGGGTCATCCAAACTCCGAGACCGGCGCTCTTACTCACTGCGCCACCTAGCCGCCCCTTTAGGGCAATTGGGGTTAAGTAACTTGCCCAAGGTTACACGGCTAGGTTTTTGTTTGTGTGGATTAAGTGTCAGAGGCCGGCTCCGAACTCAGGTCCTTCTGATTCCAGGGCCGGCGCTCTATTCACTGTGCCACCTAGCCGCCCCTTGAATGATATTCTTAAGAGAAATGCCTTTTTCATATCACATGGCAACTTAAAAATTGATCACATTGAAGAAAAAACACATTTAGCCATTACTCATGAATAGGAACAGATAAATGAAGAAAGGAGGAAATATTAAATATATTCTTTAGACACCATACTTAGATTTTTCAGTGGACCAGTAATATTACTAACATGGGGCCTCCCATAAAAGGTGCAGATCCTACAGTCAGAACTGGGACATAACTTTGTCTGCTATGGTCTATGTCTAGTAGATGATGCTATGTCTTAGGAAGCAAAATGAAATTGAACTGCCATTTCCTACCCCTTTGTTACACTTCTGTTATGAAAAGAGTTCTACTCCTTCACCCACCTAAATTGTTAACTGACCCTCCTTAGGGTCTTGAAGAGTTTTCAAGACCTCTTCAAAAATTGGCTTCCATGTCACCTGGCCTGGAAACTCATGTCACAGAGGGACACCCGGGACCATCATGGATTCAGAGTGGGGATCAGATAGGGAGGGATGAGCAAACAATTAGGCACAAAAACTCTGTAAGCACTACCCAACTCCCAGAGTAAAACTTCTACTCATTTGCAAAATTGCGAGGGGGTGGTATTTGGGAAGGAAATGTTTTGTAAATTTTAACAGCCTTATATAAGTTTGAGCTTGATATGTTCGTGCCCTTACCTGGTAAACAAAATCCTAACACACTTCTAGGGAGCAGTATTGGCAGCAAAGATATGAAATATACAGATTATCAGAAAAGTATTGCTTAGTTTTATAAGTGACGTTAAATGTCCTTGTAGTTTATAGATTGCATTCAGTGATAATCTATTCTAAATAATTCTTTTGTGAGTTAAGACAATTGAGTTTTAGAATTGTGCCTGGTCTTCTCTAATATTCCATGACCAGTTAGGGCATTTAATTTATACTCAGGGCACTGAACTTGTAGTTCTGGTTCTGCCACTCTTGATCCTTACCCCCAAATAATATCCTTTGTGAGGCAACTATCATGGCCTGCTTTGTTCTTTTGTTCTTTTATCCTTGTGCAACTACGAGATGATGCTGAGCACGACTAGCTGGGAAGAAAAGAAAAATAAATTTAACTATTACTCACTCTAGCAGCACATTCCCCACAAAAGTAGAAATTCTGAGTAAGTATCTTGCTCTCTTTGGTTACCAGAGAGTTGTCAACCTATCCCTGAACTCCACTTCTCCTTGGAAATACTAATTGTTGTCTAGGGGAATATGGGTTTACAGATTTATCAGCTGGGACTTAGCTCTAAACTCCCACCTACTGACTAACTCTGTTTCCTTCTGAGTTGTGGTTTTCATGAAAAACTAGTCATGTGACTTTGATTTAATGGAGTTGCTTTCTAATGGAAGCAAGAATGCTGTAAAGTGGTTTTTATTCTTGGCAGTCAATAAATTGATGAGAATACAATTCATAAAACAAGAAATAAACATCTACTCAAAGATTGTAACCTAGTTACTTTCTAGAACTCAGAAGTCTCTGAGACATAAGATTGATTTGGACCCAGAAGCTCTAGGACATAAACAGATTGGATTCTCATAAGTAGACAAAGGAGTATAATCTCACGGTTCCCAAAGGATGGTTGACTCAAACTTTACATGTTAACAGGCATAGACTCAAGAACTTTGCAGTCTGGATCTCAAACCACTGGAGCTAGAAAGGATGTGTGTGTGTACACATATATAAACATACATATACATATATACATGTACACACATATCTCTATCTCTCTACCTCTCTATCTATCTTGATAAATAAGCAACTCACTCATATCCAGTAACCTACTAATTTATTCAAAGAATAAGGCAAATTCGAACACATATCATTAAAAATAACTTCCCATGTCTTTCTGGCCTTCCATAAACACACAATCACAATCACAGAGTAATCAGTGACCTGCATGGAGCTGGGCTTCCATCAGCTCTGAGAAGTGACATTCCTTCCTGTTTTTTGGAGTTAAATGGGTATTGATAAGCCCAGACCCCGAGGGCTCTGCTCCTTGCCTCATCACCCTATGGTGATGAAGACTGCATAGGCATGGTGTTCAGATACTGTCCCTAATTGTTCCACACAAGGGTTATTAACTATGTCACAGCTCTAGGCTAGTAACATCCATCATCCTACTATATTTATTCCTTGGTGGGGACCAGTTACTACCTCCAGTTCCTGACAGGGTGAAAATTGAGAGGAGGCATTTATCTCTCATCTTCTCTATTAAATTATTAATAAGAGTAAAGTCTTGGACATAGTTTTATTAACAAAAGTGATGAATGGTCTCATGCCATTCAGGAATCTGGCTACTTGACAAAGTGATTGAAAAGATTTTGAAATAATTTCTGCCATTATTACCAAAAGAGATATTGAAATCATCAGAAAAGTGATTATTCTTTTCCACCCATTGTGACAGAGCATAGACTAGAACTAGTAGTTGTTTGCTGTCTCTTTTGTATAAAACTTCAGAGAATACTCATTAAGAATCCTCTTTTATGCTTAAAGTTCATGAATATTTTTAGCATTAACTCCATTTCCTTCTTTTTGTATTATTTCAACATGCTCAATATTGTATTTATCACTGAAGTAATGGTACAGAGGAACATAAGATTAAACCTATGACAATGAATGATAGGTAATAATGATGGGCTGTTTCTAAGGGTAAATTTCAATATGAATTACAATAAGGATTTATGGCTTTATTCATCTGCCCACTCTGAAAGTGACATCTCTACAACTAAACCCAAGCTTCATAATCCTGTGACCCATTTGGTGAGAAGTCTTTCAAAACTTAGCTCTAGTGGTCCTTAGGAAGTAAATATTGAGTGAGTATGTTATTGAGCTGTAAGAGTAAAGTCCTCTGCATAGGCCTCATTGTAGTGTGGAGGCGACCCTAGTTCACTCACTTGAGCAATTAAATTTGCCTCCAAATTCTTAATTATGGCTCTGGCAGATCTCAATCCATTCACATCATCACGAGTTCTGTGCCTCCTTTTATATATCCTCCAATAAATCTTTCACAGATTATACGCAGTTTGCTGGTGTTTTTCCTCTAACATGGGGGTTCTTGTCCTGGGTTTCATGAATTTAAACAATTTTTGATAGATAATTATATTCAAATATAATTAGATTCCTTTGTAATTCTATGTATTTTATTTTCTGCACTTAAAAACATTGTTTTTAGAGGACATGAAGGTGTGAGTCCATAGGCTTCACTAGTCTGCCAAAGATATCTATGACTTTAATCCAAGGTTAAAGACCTCTAGTCTAGAATCTAGATAGAACACTGGGTCTGCAAACAGGAAGATTCATCTTCTTGAGTTCAAATTCTGCCTCATATCCATACTAGCTATGTGACCCTGGGCAAGCCACTTAAATCAGTTTCCTCATTTGTAAAATGAGCTGGAGAAGGAAATGACAAACCACTCCAGCATCTTTGTGAAGAAAACCCCAAATGGTGTTGCAGAGTTGGACATGACTGAGAAACAACTGAACAACAAAACTATAATCTAGGTTAATTGACATAATATGGATGCCAAAGGAGCATGTTAGGTAATAAATAGTTGATCAATTTCCTTTCCAATTATTACCACATCTTAATGGCATCCTTTGTGCTGTTTCTCCAGCTTAACTTGCTCTGATTGTGTATTACAACATTCTCACGACCTCCAACTTCAATTCTAAGAAGAGTGTAGTACCCCACAACTCCAGCGTCCATGGAAGAATATTCATGTTTTTAAAAAGTGTCCTTTTGTTTCAAGGAGAATTTGGGGATCTTTAAAATCACAGCATGATTTTCCCAAAGTTATCCAACTTTGTTCTACTCCCCTTTCCTGTTTACCTCTAAGATCACCTCGTGCCTTTTAAATGTTTGCTCAGAGTATATATAGTAAATGACGACTCTATTGTTGATTGTTACCACATGTCATCATTTGCAAAACAAGTATTCTTTATCCATTTTTTTTCTGTGTGTATAGTTGGACCAAACTCTTCAAGTGATTATAGATATCAATTCAGAAGCTCTGAAGGGTTCTTGACTTTGAAACAATCAGCATAACATCAGGCACCAACAGGAGTATTTGGAACACTTCAACATCTATAAAGTATTTCCCTTCCATTTGCACATATTTCTGGACAAAATCCATGAAAATGCAAATATCTTTAGTAATACAATCAATCTTCATTTTAATGCATTACTTGATATTAGCAATCAGAGGAACACAATTAACAGTTATTCATGCTGTTATAGATTTCAAAAAATGTTGTAAAATTTTATAAGATTTGAATGTAAACTCCATGAGGGCAAAGAGTATTTTTTCATTTTCTCTTTTTATCCTCACTAACTAACATGATAACCTACACTGATTTGGTTTGGTTTGGTTTGGGCACAAATTTATGAATTTGTTAGTATAGGGAATTCTCAGTGAGGAAAGCTCCCACCATTGGTGGAGATTAGCACATTTTTTTATAAGTCATATCTCAGAATTATTTTTAGCATAAAGAGGTTAAATGACTAGCCCAAGGTGACACAGTCAACATGTATTGTAAGTGAAACTTTAATCCAGGTCTTTCTGATTCTAGAGTTCTATCTACCATCCCAAATTACCCTCTGTGTGCCTTAAATCTAGTAGGAATTTCATATGGCCAACTGAATTTTTAAACGTTTTTCATATGCAGAGGAATTCTGGGAAGATGGTGGAGTAGGCCAAAATTGCATATTTGTATGAATAGGACACATTTCTGGAGCCTTTCAGGTAGCATTTTTTCTCTGCCAGTTCTAATAATATATACATATATATATGTACATACCAAAGGGGTTTTACAAATGAATTCTATCAAACATGTCAAGGATTCTTATATTAACTATTTGCCAAAAGAGGGAAAGAAGATATCTTATCAAATTCATTCTATGAGACAAATATTACCTTGATGCATAAGCTAGAAAGATAAATAAAGCAGAGAAAGGAAAGTATCACTCATATGACTGAGGAAAATCAATGAAACAATAAAATACAAGCAGAGTTGTTGTAGTCATACATTCCCCCACTATGACCTGGTTTATTCTGTATTAAGCATGCAAGAATAATTCTACATCACAAAATATAAACATAATAAATCATATTGATAAGAAAAATAAAGAAAATGACAACATATGTCAACAGATGCAGGAAAAAGGTTTTGTACAAAATGCAGGTCTTTTAACTTTATTTTAAAAGTACTGGAATAAAAAGACATTTTCTTAACATGATCAAAGGTATCTCTTTAAACAAAAACTAGCATTATTTGTGATGAAATAGCACTGGTAGCTTTCAAAAAATATCCTAACTAAAACAGTCTTCTCTATAATTTGACAGCATTAGATATGCTAACTATAACAAGGAAAGAAAAAATGAATTTGAAGGAATAAGTACAGACTAAGAGGAAACAAAATTTAATCTATTTATATATGGCAACATTTTCTTAGAGAATGATAATGAACAAGAAAACTGATATAGAAAATTGATAACTTCGTTGAAGTGATCAGAATACAAGTTAAATCTATGGAAAATAATGCCTTTCTGTAAATTGCTTTAAAAACTCAACAGAAGGAGATAGAATATACATAAATATACTTAATACTTGGAAATTAACCTACCAAGGCACACAGAAGGTACAGACACAGATATACTTTTATACATGTACATGTGTGTGCACGCATGCACTCACACACATATTCTTGTATACATTCATGGACACATATATTAGTTCATTAAGGAGTTGTGACTTTTTTTTTCTTTCCGTATGGGAATTCCATCAACTAATGTAGATTTTCACCTATTTCTAACTTAGAGAGACGTCTGTTATGGAAATGAGAACCTGAAGATCTGCCCTGCCCCTTGGCCCTTTAATAGGTTTAAGTGACTGAGAACCTTCCTTGATTTGAGAATATACTCTGCCCCCTAATAGGCTGAATGTGCTCACCTGGAACCTGTAGAGGGAGGCTTGTTTTTCAGGAATGCCCACACCTTGTTAATTTATGATTAGGCAGTGGGTCACAAGTGGGTCACAAGGGTTGTGATGGTCTTGGACCCAGGAGAAGGATATATATTCCCTGATATGAGGTTTTGCTCTGGCGCTCACTTTGGGAAGAGTTGTGTGATTTGGCCAGATGAGACTCTGGGCAGCCGTTGATCTAAGCCCACTCCCCCAGCTTTGAAAACCCAGATGTTGATGCTTCCTTCTCTGGTAACTAACTAGGTATGGATGTAATGGTCAGACAGTAGGAAGCCCTGTCTGCTGATCTGTCTCTGTCTGCTTGTAACTTCTGCTTGTATTCTGTTTGTATTCTCTGATGTTTTATTGATTAAAGTAAGATTGTTAACCCATTTTGGGTTGCTTTCCTTTAAAAAAGCAGATCTAAGAACCTATGCTAGCAGCCACCCTGGGTATGCTGGGGTGCTTGCTGCTATAACATCTGAGATTCAGACAGGTTTAATGAACTGACCAATGTCTCACAGTATCAGAGGCAGGATTTTAGTGCAGTTTCAATGCTACATACCAGAGTGACTGATGCTACCCAAGTTATGCTATGGACTTAGTGCTATATCACAAAAGGAATGTGTAATTATGCAAAGTATCTGTTATTTTGTCAGTGTAGGATCATCCTGGTGGGAACTGCCTTCACCAGCAGAAACTGTGCTGTCTTTGTGAAATCGTAAGGTAGACAGATACACAGAAACTGAATAAGTACCTTGAATAATTGAATCAATAAATTGAAGCACATGAATGTTAAGTTAATTGTTCAAGGTCAAAGAGTAGTAAGTATCAAAGGTAGGATTTTATCCAAGTGTTCCAGGATCCAAGCCCAGGATGCTCTCCCCTATAGGACACTGCTTTGACATCAAACAGATACTTTATCGAATCAGACAACAATAAAGGTAAAAAACATCAAGAATAACAGTGAAAAAGAATAAGAGGGAGAGGGTATTGATTTTACCAAACTTCAAATCACATGGCAAAATAGTTGTCATCAAAACTCTCTGGAATAGGATAAACAAAATAGAAGCATACATTGGTTGAATGAATTAGATAAGATCAAAGAAAAACTTAGAACTCTAAGTCTGACAAAAATAAGAATGCAAACTGCTTTGGAAAAGACTCTGACAAGAATTTCTTGGAGAAATAGAAAGCAA
Organism: Gymnobelideus leadbeateri; assembly: GCA_011680675.1. Classification (NCBI taxonomy): domain Eukaryota; kingdom Metazoa; phylum Chordata; class Mammalia; order Diprotodontia; family Petauridae; genus Gymnobelideus; species Gymnobelideus leadbeateri. The sequence continues at coordinate 17,436 of WOXC01011969.1, forward strand.
TTTTGCAAAAAAAATAAGATTACTTTAGCTTTTTATGCCTTTGACTTACAGCTTACATTACATCAGATTTAATTCCAAATGGATTAGTGATAGGAAGATTTGAAAGCCACATTATAAAAAATTATAGAACAATGGAAAATTATATCTTTCACAACTATATTTAAGAAAAAAAATCACAACCAGATAAGATAGAAGAGATTGAAGGGCACAAAAAAGCTCAATCTCAATTATGTACAATTAAACCAATTTGCACAAATTATAATAGTTTATACAAATAAAATAAATGCAGCTAGAATCAGAAGAAAAGATACAAAAAGGAGAAAAACATTAAAAATTAAATAATTAAAATATTAACAATTAAAATATTAAATTTTCTGAAGAACATCTGACATCCAAAGTATATAAAATTTACACAACTTTATTAAGATTCATTCCTCAATCATCAATCTAATTTTTGGCTTTAATATAATAAATGCATTTATTGATAACCAGTTTATTTAGAACATTAAAAAATGCTTTAAAAATCACAAATATTTGCAGGAACATAAATCAGAAGGTCCTCTGCTATAATAGCTCATGCCTATCAATCTAGAAAAGATGCTACTTATATGGGGAAACTTTTTTTGGAGGGACTGTGGGAAGATGAGCTAATTCACTGTCATTGGTACTGAAAACTGATTTAGTTATTCTGGAAAACTATTTAAAATTATGCAAAAAAGTTAGAAACAAAAGAATAAACCTCATCATCAGCAATTCAATGATAAAGACAATAGATGACACAGTGAATAGATTACTGGCACTAGAGTAAGGAAGTTCTAAATTAAATTCCAGCCTCAAACACTTCCTACCTGTGAAAGCAACTGTGGGCAAGTCATAGCCTCTGTTTGCCTTAATTTCCTCACCTATAAAATAGGGATAGTAATATTACCTATCTACCAGAGTTGTTGTAAGGCTATAAAACTGTACATAACCTTTGACCCAACAATAACTCTACTAGGTCTATATCCCACAGAGATCAACAAAAAAGAAAAAGCACTTTTTGTTAAGTTGTTTCAGTCATGTCTAACTCTTTGTAACCCATTTGGGGTTTTCTTGGCAAAAATACTGGAATGGTTTGCCGTATCTTTCTCCAGCTCATTTTATAGATAAGGAAACTTAGGCAAAGAGGGTTAAGTGACTTGCCCAGGGGAACGCAACTAGTAAGTATCTGAGGCCAGATTTGAACTCAGGGAGATAAGTCATCCTGACTCTAGGCCCAGCACTGTATCTACTGTGCTACCTAGCTGCCCCATAGAAAAGAAAAAGAACTTATGTGTTCAAAAATATTTATACCATCTCTTTTTTGTGCTGGCAAAAAAAAAAAAAATTGGGCATTGAGGGGAATGCTTATCAATTGGGGAATGGCTGAAAAAGTTGTAGCATATCATTGTAATAGAATACTATTGTACTATAAGAAATGAGAAGGGTTCAAGTTAGAGTTTCAGAAAATATGTGACAAGAACTATATGTACCGCTGCAAAATGAAGTGAGAAGAATCAGGAGACCATTGTATGCAGTAACAGCAATGTTGTAATCTTGGTCAAGTGTGAGATTCAGCTTCTCAATGATCCAAGACAATTCCAAAGGACACATGATGAAAAATGCTCTCCACCTCTAGAGAGAGAACTGATGAGCTCTGCATGTAAATTGAAGTATAATTTTTCTCTATTTTTTTTTTCTTGGTGACATGGCTAAAATGGAAATGTTTTGCATGATTTCATGTATACAAATAATATAATTTTGCCTGCTTTCTCCATGAGTGGGGGAGTGGTGAGAGAGGGAGAGAGATTTTGGAAATCAAATTTTGAAAAGAAAAGTATTTTAAAATACATAAATAATAAATCAAAGTATAGCTAAAAAAAGAAACTAACTTGATATTTGTAGATTACTGCTGACCAAATTTCCTGTTTACAGAAATACTCTTCATTTCTAATATCACTGTATTTCTAAGTACTTTCTCATGTAAGTTAAAACCTATTTTTGAATGACTGATTATTTTCACCTGGGGGATATTCCAGATCATTTTATTTAATTTAAATAGAGTAGGATAATTTGATCAAGTAAATCAATTAACTCATTTTTATGTAAATTTTTTTCACTTAAAGCCATCCACAAACTTGCTCTTTCCTGTCTTTCCCAGTCTCCTTATATTTTACAAAGCTCTGTGCACCCTATGATCCAGGAACACGGGACTTCTTGCTGATCCTGACACATGACAGTCCATTTCCCATCTCCTACTCCCTGGCTATCCCCCACGCCTGAAATGTTCCCTTCTCATCTCTACTTCCTACTTTCCTTGACTATCTTCAAGACTCAAATGAAACTTCATCTTCAGCTGCTAGTGCCATCCCTCTGAACTTATATTGCATTGAAACTACACACACACACACACACACACACACACACACACACACACACGTGTGTGTGTGTGCATTTTTATATACTATATATGTATATACATCTATATGGAGAGAGACAGAGAGGGAGAGAAGGAGGAAAGGAGACAGCGGGGGGAGAGAGAATCTTGTATGCTCAGTTTTTTGCATGCTACCCACCCCTCCTTGGAATATGAACTCTTTGTGGGCATACATTATGTTTTCCCCTTTCTTTCTATTTATAGTACATAGCACCCTGCCTGGAACATCATTAAGTGCTTAATAAATGTCATTGACTCGACTTCTTTCATTTTGTTGCTCTCCAGTCACAAAATTCCATTTCCACTACTTCTCTCACACAATCTCCTTTAGCATAATGGATTATGCAAATTTCAAGCTTGGTCTTTAATTCCTTTATGTAAACTTCTAATTTGCTAAACAGCATACTCAGCAGATAAATTCTAGTGGATTTAAAGGTGGAATTCAAAAAAGGAGGGTCTATGACCTGGAGGCATTTTAACTCCTTTCTCCAAAGAGTTTAGATATATATGACACTTAACACCTTCACTTAATCATAAAAATAGAGCTGTTCTCTAAAGACACTTTCTCTACAGGTTCCCAACCAGAAAGGCAGCAAGAGAAGGGTCTTTGTATTGGTTCACAATCTTACCCAAAACTACTTCCCTCTAGAGTCAATTTGTTTAGAGTCTTTCCTTTAAAAACACCTTGAAAGCTTCTCATTCTTTTGATTATAGTTGGAGGGTGACAAATGAGGAAGATCAAACAGTTTTAGTTTTCACCCCTGAAAAGACCTCCAAATGACTTTTCCCATATCTAGAAAGCAAAATACTTTAGGGGAATATACAGATTTCCCTGATGTGCTCCATGCCCCTTTATATCCATCGGAGTTTTGGGGCTCTTTTCAGTGGGACATTTTGTCAATTCTAACATGAATCATTAATATCCTGATTCAAAACACCTGACAGTAGGTGCTTAGCTTACTGGCCCACAGACAGATACATCTTTTGTTGTAGCTGATATATCAGCTCAGTTGAAACAAAACAGAACAGAGCAAAAATTGGCAGCATTTAAGAGTTGGGCCTTGTTCCTGTCCAAAGTACTTTGGAGTGATCAAATACAGGGCATTTAAGCCTCATGTTAGGCAATGGAACCTCTTGTTTCACTCAATGCCAAAAGGAATATAGAGGCTAGCTCATACAAGCCTTCTAAACCTTGAAAAGCAGATACATAGTTGAATAAAAACCTTGCCAAATATTTCAGTGGTTTTCTTGTGTCCCCATGGGTATTAGATACATACTGAGATTGCTGCTGGGAAGTAGCTGATCCAGGAACAATATATATATATATATAAGTTTTCTAATTTCTAAATATGCTTAGTAGGAAGAGATGGGGATTGGGGAATGATTTTTGTCCTTTAGTCTTAAATGGGCATCAGTGTACATTTACTTGGGAATGCTGTAACTGGTCCATATTAACACTTTTTTAGTGATAAATCTGAGTGTCTTGAATACAGACATACTTTGTTTTATTATCTATGGCTTCATTGTGCAAAGATTTGTTGTGCTTTGCAAATATTGCTTTTTTTTTAGAAGTTGAAGATTTGTGGCAATCCTATTTTGAGTAAAGCTATGGACAACCTTTTCCAATAGCATCTACTCACATCATGTCTCTGTGTCATATTTTCGTAATTCTTGTAATGTTTCAAACTTTATTATTATTATTATTATTATTATTATATCTGTTTTGATGATCTATGATCTATGATTTTTGATGTTGCTATTGTAATTGTTATGGGGTGCTATATAGGGTGTTCCCATATAAGACAATAAAGTTAATCGATAGATGTTGTGCACGTTCTAATTGCCCCAACAAGGTACTACCTGGAATTTCTCCTACTCCTTGGGGCTCCCTATACCCTGAGACACAACAATATTGCAATTAGGCCAATTCAATTGACCCTTTAAGTATGTAAAACATGTTAATATGCAAAATAGAAATATAGAAAATTTCTTAAAATTATATATCTTCGATCTCATGAAGAGCATTTAAACATATTTTAAACTTTTTATGACTAAGGAAATAAGTTATAACTTAAGACTAAGGAAATCATGTAACCATGGAAATTATATATATATATATATATATATATATATATATATATAAAATTATCCTTTACACAATATAAATATAAAATTATCATTTTATATATACTTCTTAGAATTCTTCTTCCTTACCCATGAACAACCTGGCACCTATCTTTCTGCTCACTTCATTCTGTATCAATTCAGATAAATCCTTCAATGTTTTAAATTATCTGTTTCCTCATTTCTTATAGCACACTAATACTTCATTATAGTCATATGTTGGAACTTATTAAGCTAGTCCCCAAGTGATGGCATCCCTTTAGTTTCGACCTTTTGCCAGCACAGACACAAAAAGGGGCCACTATAAATATTTTGATGCATGAAGGACCTTTTCCTCTCATTTTGCTCTCATTTGGATATAAGCCTAGCTCATAATGCAGTTAGATTTGTTCAGAATTCTTTGGGTGAGTTTACGCCTATCAGTTATACCTCTACTGGTTCTATGTCCATTTAACCAATTTTGAATATACTTAACTGCTTTATAATAATGGCAACAAAAATATCACATGTGTCAATTTATGGTTTGCAGAAAACTTTTGTGTGTATTATCTCACTGTTTCCTGGAAAGATGAAGATCATAGATGCTGGATTAATTATCAACACATCTAAATGAATCATCAAGTGGAACCCCAATTAATCAAGCCGAGAGCCTCAAAATTGATCTGCCGTACATAAGGTAAGAACAAAAGAACAGCCTGAAAGGGTGACACAATGTTAATATTTTTCCACAATGTTCTTTTCTGTTTGTTGAAGTAGTGTTATTTTTTAAAATGTGCTTACCCTTCCACTATATTCCTAAGTGGTAAATTTAAAAAATGACTTGAAAGACTTGCCTTTAAATGTTCCAATTCTCCAAAATTTGACAAATAGCCTTGTAAAAGTCAGCAATAAATCCAAAATTCAACTTCTACATTTACAAGAAGCATATCATTTCCCTGAAGTATTCTAATGTATTTTATGATTGAATGATACTAGAGTTTCCAATTTTTTGCATTATTGAATTCTTAGCTTTTTCTAGCTCTTGTCATAGAAAAGAAGGATTGACAAATGACCCTCAAGGATTGTAGAGACAAACATTACATTTACTTCTAGGTGAATCAGGTGGGAACTCTGAGATAAAGGGGAAAATATGTACCCTAAACTGTGGGAAATGGGCCAGTATTTGGATTTAATGTGTACAATACACATGTTCTTGATAAGTTCAGTTTAAAAAAAGACCTTTTTCTAAATTAATCATATTGAGATATGAGTACTTGCTACTTTGAGAACTATATGATAATTCCTTGGTAAAGCAAATAATTAATTTCTAATGTGAATAACCATTTATATATATATATATATATATATATATTTTGCCTTTTTTTTTTTGGAGGGCCATTGGGGTTAAGTGACTTGCCTAAGGTCACAAAGCTCTTTTTTGTGTTAAGTGTCTGAGGCCGAAATCCGAATCCAGGTCCTCCTGACTACAGGGCCGGTACTCTATTCACTGCGCCACCTAGCCACCCCATGAATAATCATTTTTTTTTAAACAAATACTTTATTAACTTCTGTTTTACATCATTCATTTCCGCCAGATTTTGAGTTACAATCATTTTCCCCCATTATTCCCCTACCCACCCTCCCAGAATAGCAGTCCCACAAGATATTGCTTCCTCCAATCTGCTCTCTCCCATACCTTCTCCCATACCCCCATCGACTTTTCCATTAGAGGAAGATGAATCTTTGTGTCCCAATGCCTGCACATCTTATCTCCCAATTATAGGCAAAAGAGTATTAATAATAGTATTTATATATATATTTGAAACATTTAATGTTACGACCTTGAATTTCAGATCCATTTCCTTCCTCCCTTGTCACCCATTCCTTCTTGGGATATAAGTAATTCAGTATATGTTGTACATGTCTAGCTATGCAAAACATTATCATAGTAGATATATTGTACAAGGCTGCTTATAATTCCCTCCCACTCATCCCACCCCCCACCTGGTCCATTCCCTACATGATCCTGTCCCTCTTCTATAGTGGGTACTTCCAACCTCCCCTCACCCCAAGGATGCCCTCCCATCCATCATCCCTCCTCTCATCCCCCTTCCCCCTATCCTGCTGCAGGTTGAGATATCCCATTTAGTATGTATGTCATTTTCTCCCTGAACCAAATTCAATGTGAATGTGGTTTTGCCTTTTTAGCCTTCCTTATTCTCCCCCTCCTTTGCACCCACTTCCCCTACATGAGATAGTTTACCCTACCATGTCTCTCCCCATCTCTTCTTGCCACTTTCCTCTCTCACCTCATAATTTCATCCCTTGAGTACTCTCCCTTCCCAACAAAATCAACCTATGCCCTCTATCCATATATAACTGTAACCATATACACACACATTCACATATGTATTCATATGACCACACACCCTTCTTCCATTATTTTCATAGTGAGAAAGATATCATCAGTCACAGATATTGCTTTTCCATATAGGAATGTAAATAGTTCAACTTTGATAAGTTCCTTTTGATTTCTTTTCCCTGATTACCTTCCCAGGCATCTCTTACTTCTTGCGTCTGGATGTCAAATTTTCTATTCAACTCTGGTTTTTTCCTCAAGAATGCTTGAAAGTCCTCTATTCCACTGAATGACCATATTTTCCCTGAAACAAAATACTCAGTTTTGCTGGGTAGGTGACCCTTGGGTTCATTCCCAGTTCTTTTGCCCTCTGGAATATCATATTCCATGCCCTTCGATCCCTCAGTGTAGAAGCTGCCAGGTCCTGGGCTATTCTGATTGTGTGTCCACAATATTGAAATTGTTTCTTCCTGGCTGCTTGTAGTATTTTCTCCTTGATCTGGGGATTCTGGAACCTGGCTATAATATTCCTGGGAGTTTTCTTTTGGGATCTTTTTCAGGAGGTGATCTGTGGATTCTTTCAACCTCTATTTTGCCCTCTGGATCTAAAACATCAGGGCAGTTTTCCTTGAGAATTTCTTGAAGGGTGATTTCTAGGTTCTTTCTTTGATCATGGCTTTCAGGTAGTCCAATAATTTTTAAATTGTCTCTCCTGGATCTATTTTCCAGGTCAGTGGTTTTTCCCATGAGATATTTCACATTGCCTTCTAATCTTTCATTTGTTTGGATCTGCTTAACAGCATCTTGATTTCTCATAAAGTCATTAGCTTCCATTTGCTCCAGTCTAACTCTGAAGGAATGAATCTCCTCAGTGAACTTTTGAGATTCTTTTTCCATCTGGCAAATTCGACTTTTTAAGGCATTCTTCTCCTCATTGCCCTTTTGGGCCTCCTTTGCCATTTGAGTTAGTCTATTTTTTAAGGTGTTGTTTTCCTCAGTCAGGCTGTTGACCCTCATTTCATACTTTTCCTGCATCCTTCTCATTTCTCTTTCTAATTTTTCCTCCACTTCTCTTATTTGATTTTTAAAGTCCTTCTTAAGGTCCTCTATGGCCTGCAACCCACTCATGTTTTCCCCTGGGGCTTTTGGAGCAGGACTTCTGACCTCACAGTCCTTTTCCCGCTCTATGCCCCCAAAATAGGAGTCTAGGGTTGCATTTTTCTGTTGCCTTTGCCTTGGCATGTTGCCACTTAATTGCTTGACTTTTGGGCTTGTTGCCACACTATGGCTTTAAGGCCAGATAGAGGAATTTTCGTCCCGAACGTGTGGGGGGCAACTTCCGTTTCTAGCAAGCTGTAAACCCACCCACAACTTCCACCCTAGATCACAATCCAGATCCAGGGAGGTTAAAGCAAGAGCGATTACCCCCCCAAGACTGATCGCTGGATCTCCCCACGATTTGTAGGTTGGGAGCCGGAAATGCCTCTGAAAACTACACAATGGGGTGTCTCCTCAGTGGCTTCTAGCCCCCAGGGGAGGGAGCTGACGCATTCCCCAAATACAGGTCCCAAAGTCCATAGGAGACTAACCTCTTACTTTGTCCTAGGCATGTCTATGTTGATAATTCTGGAATCTCCACAGTTCCTGGTGTTCTGGGGTTCCTCCAGCCGGCTGCTGGCCCTGCCGCCCTGGGGCTAAAACCTCGGCTCACGTGGACCTGGGCTCGGCTCGGCTCCTGCGCTCTGTGCGCTGCCGGATCCCTGACCACTGCGCTGGTCCTTCCTGCAGGGTGCTGGGCTGTCCTCAGCGGGAGGTTAGCTTCTCTGTGTCGTTCTGTGGGTGCTGGGGCTCCAGAAGTTTTTCAGAGTCCTTTTTTATATAGTTTGTGGAGAATCTGGGGGCAGAGAGGCTTGGATGAGCTGTTTCTACTCCGCCATCTTGGCTCCGCCCCCATGAATAATCATTTTTAATGAAGCATCCCCTCTGCACTCACACTCCCAAACATCCTCTCCCACTGGCAGTTTGGGTCCAAAGGCAGTGGATAATTCCTCTCAGGGTTCTAGTAGTAGCACTGAGATGTGTATCATTATCATTCATGAGTCCCCACCTAGTGTGTTCCCCATTGATTACAATCTTGTTAGACTTGAATTTTTTAAAAAAAGAAATGGATATTTACCAGAGTAGTAAAATAAGAACAGTTAGCACAAAAATATTACTCCAATTTCTCCTTGCACACACAAGGTCCCTGAGAAGAACAGATACCAGTTAAGAGGACAGATGGCTAAACCGTATATTCGCAGCAATTATTGAAAATTATTTTCTTCCTTTGTAGAAACCTCATGAAATTCTCCTTAGGTGAATATACCTACTTTTCCTTTGCATAATGATCGGTCCTCAAATCCCAATGTAAATAATGTCATTGGCCACTGTTGTTGGGGACACAGTTAATGACACTGTTGGAAAGTCCAAATCTTCTGATTTTTTGAAGTTCATGAGGTCATTCTCTGGCTCAGGATGGAAAGGAGACAACCAGTCTCTCTCTCCTCTCCCTTGCCTTAGCAATTCCCTCCCAGTGTGGTGCTGCAATTTTGGATTCGGCACTAACTTGTTTTATCAAAGCCCCATGGAGCGTAATTGATTCTCTTCTACTGGGTGGTGCAGTGAATAGTTTGCTGTACCTGGAGTCAGGAAGATCTAAGTTCAAACATCACCTCAAACACTTACTAGCTTTGTGATTCAGGTCAACTCCTTTAACTTGATTCTGTCTCAACTTTTTTTCATCTGTAAAATGGGGATAATAATAGTACCTATTTCCCAGGGTCTTTATGAGGATGAGATAAAACATGTTAAAGTGCTTTGCAAATCTTAAAGTGATATATAGCTGTGTGGTGTCATCTACTTTCATTGAGTTTTTACATAGTTTATACTTTTGTTGATTAATTGATTTGAGAGAGGTATGTAGGAATTGTTTACACTAGTTCTTATCTATGATTGATTGATTCTGAAATTAAATCAGTCACTGATCTGAGGAAGAGACAGGGTATAGAAGATCTTGTAAGTTACAGTGAATGGTGTTGAGGAGCATGGAAAACCCTCTTTTGCACTAATTTATCTATTTTTCTATTCAGATTTTATTTTAATTTTTCTTCTTTTTAAATTGAAGTGCATCTTTATTTTTAAAAATGTATTTATTTTTAATTTAATTTATTTAATTCCTGGGCCATTGCCCAGCTGCCATACTGTGTTGACAAGAAACTGAGCCCTGAAAGACAATGCCCAGAACCACCCAGGTCCTACTGTATCAAATGTTTGTTGCCTCAATTGTTGATTATATTTCATACCTCCCCCCAACCCTTGTTCTTTGAAAGGGTGTATCAATCTACTCCACCGTAATTCCATTAAGTCCTATAACTTTACAACCAAAATATACCCCCCCCCAGTTGCCACCCCATGTATATTATCCCTTCTTGTAAGAATGTAAGCTCCTTGAAGACAAGGGCTGTTTGATTTTCTATTTGTGTTCCTATGCTTTGCATAGTGCTTGGTATATAGTAAGCAATCAATCTCTGCTTTTTTATTCATTCATTCTTGATAACTTTTCTGCTGCTTACAAAATGTAGAAATCCTTCCTTCTTGTCTGTTCCCATGACCTAAACACATAACCAAGGAAAAAAGGATTCATTTTCCCACTAACATTCACTGACACAGTCTAACACTTTTGTATATGTTTTATGTGTTTTCTCCTTTCTTGTCCCTTTGTTTCTCTTGTATCTAAATTTTGGTTCTACAGTTGGAGCTGACATAATTGGTTGTTGTTCAATTGTTTCAGTCATGTACAACACTCCTTGACCCCGTTTTTTTTTTTTTTGGCAAAGAAACTGGAGTGGCTTGCCATTTCCTTCTCCAGCTCATTTTACAGGTAAGGAAACTGAGGCAAACAGAGCTAAAAACTTATCCAGAGTCACACAGCTAGTGTCTGTGCCTGGATTTGAACTCTGATTCCAGACCTGGTGCTCTATCTACTGTTCCACCTAACTTCCCTAGTTAACATAATTGTGTATGTGTATTTCTTTGATGGTACAAAGCTGTTGGTACTATGTCGGGCATCCTGTGAGACAATCCAAGATTATCAGTCAACACTCATTAATTAAGCACCTACTCCATGCCAGTCTCTGCTAGGCTACAAAGACAGAAAAGAAAGTTCCTGGCATCAAGGAAATTATATTCTATTGAGAGAAACACAGATATACATATATGCAGATGCAAAATGACTAGATGTCCAGATCAAACAGGGGAACAGATAACACTTTTAGTCCCTTCCCCTTGTCTAAAGCCCTACATTCCCCTGCCCTGCTCCTTTCACCTGAGACAATCATTGCATGGTAAAAAGGACTTTATCTAGCAATTCCTAGATCTGTGATTTCTGACTGTGTTGTTTCTCATTCTTCAAGGTTCGACATGAATAAGGAATTGGACTTCAATATTTCTGAACCTAGTCATCAGAGTTGGAGTGTCAATGACACCCAGGAGGGGCAGCATCTGGACATTAACATAACCTATGTAGATTACTACCTCCACCAGCCTCAGGTGGCAGCTGTCTTCATCATTTCCTACTTTCTCATCTTTGTTCTGTGCATAGTGGGGAATACAGTGGTTTGCTTCATTGTGGCATGGAACAAACACATGCACACTGTTACCAACTTCTTCATCTTGAACCTGGCCATCAGCGATTTGCTGATAGGGATATTTTGCATGCCTACAACCCTCCTGGACAATATCATAGCAGGTATGTTGATTCCTGCGCAATGCAAAATGAAAGAAAATTTGAAAGATCTAGTCTCTTTATTTCCCTCTACAGCTTGGGTATGAGGTGGCAGGGACCAGGAAATAGCAATTTATTTTTACACACTTTTTTGTTCATTTTGTCAAGAAAACATATTTTGGGGGCAGCTAGGTGCCAAAGTGAGTAGACTATTGGCCCTAGAGTCAGGAGGACCTGAGTTCAAACCTGGCCCCAGACAACATAAAAACAAGCTGTGTGACCTTGGGCAAATCACTTAACCCCAATCACCCTCCCCAAAAAAAGGCAAAAAAAAAAACAAAAACAAAAACAAACCCCAAACATATTTTGGTTCATATTTAAGATTATGGAAACAATAGTATGTAGGATTTTTCAAATGGAAGGCTCTAGAAATATATTTTTATTATCCAGTTATGAAAGTCTATCTAAAATAGATTTAATATAAATATACATTTAAAATTTAAGTTCTTTACTTATGTTATCTTTTTTGATTCTCACAATAATCCCCTGAGGCAGGTACTATATTATTAGTCACTCAGTTAATAAACATTAATTTCCTACTATATTCCAGGTAGTGTACTTAGCTCTGGGGATATAAATACAAAAAAGGAAGACAGTTCCTGCCTGTAGAGAATTTACAATCTAATAGAGAAAGACCAAAACGAAACTGAAAATTGACGATGGCAGTGGGTAGGGGAAGATAGTACCCCATGTGAGGGCATGATGAAACCCAATTCCACCAAGAGTGTGGGCTTGTGGGAAATGAATAGCTGTCTGGTCTGGGAGCCCTCTTTAAGTGGAAGCTTTGGGAGGAGTTCTTTTCTCTATCTTCCACCCATCTTGATCAGATGGCAGAGGATACTGATGAAGTGTGAGTACCAAAGCTGATGCAATTTTGCAGGATAATGAATTTCCTGGTGAGAAGTTTTCCTGGGGTCATGGTGGGGTCCAGTCTGAGGAGTAAAAACTGTTGGCAAATTATATCAATTTCCACAAATGTGGAAATTGAAGCTAAGAGAAATCATTCACTCAATGTCACACAGCTAGGAAGTATCTGAGGCAGTATTCCAACTCAGGCAGATCCAACACTTAATAAGCAAATGCTACAAATCTTGACTTGATTTATCATTCTGTTCATTGTCTAGACTTTGAAAAAGTGATGGAGAAAATGTTAGTAATATAGATTAAAAGAGTATTGTTCACATTTTTCCCCAGAGAGCTAGTTGTTAAATATTTACCAAGACATCACCACATGGAGAGGTGAAGAGCCCTTACTCTCAGATAAAGGCATTGTTTTTACCTGGAGATAAATGTTTGCCCCAAATAAGTGAAATTTACAAAATCCAGGCTCTGTCTATGACTCCAGACTATTTGCCCATGTATGGAAGTAATAATAGTATAGTATTAGATAGATGCTTGTGTATTAAAAATACTTAATTGTTATGATAAGAGTTAGTTCTCACTGTTGGACAGCCTTTTTAATGTAATAGAAAAAAGTATCTCCTCTAATGCTGCTCTCATCCTCCCTGTCAGGGTGGCCATTTGGAAGCACAGTCTGCAAGATCAGTGGAATGGTCCAGGGCATGTCAGTGGCCTCTTCAGTCTTCACTTTGGTGGCCATAGCAGGGGACAGGTAAGCCCTTGTCTGAATCTGAAATCACGACAAACAGCTCCACCATCATTAATTGACCAAAGAAAAATGTGCATGATGACAAATGACACCCATTTTCACTCCACTGCTCCTTTTATCTCTCCCCCATTCAGAGCAATGCACATGCCTCCAAAAGATTCAGTAGTGAAAAACAATTCCACTGTCTGGTTTTAGTACATTGACCCCAGGGATGGAAGAGATGAAATATTTCAATAATCATAGGAGTTTTCATTCAAGACTAAAAAAATTGGTTCAGAGCTACAACATACAGAAATTAATTATATCCTACATGATTTTTTTTAGGTTAAGAAATTTAGGAAGTCTGAGTTAAAGTGAAACTGATAAATCTGATAAAATAGGGAGACTTTTCACCTGAAGAGAACTTTAGGGCAATTCAATGTGTAGTGTATATTCCTGTAATGTCATTTTAAAAATAATTAACAGGTGCTTATGAAACATTTACTTTGTGCCAAGTGCTTTGCTAAGCACTTTGCAAATATTATATATATATATATATATATATATTCCTCACAATGACTCTGGGAGTTATTATCCCCATTTTACAGATGAGGAAACTGAGACCAATGTTAAAAGATTTGTCCAGGGTCAAATACCTAGTAAATGTCTGAAAAGCTGGATTTGAATTCAAGACCTGAGATCTATCCCTTGCATCAGCTAACTGACATATAATATTTTAAGCATGATATTTTTGTTGTTGTTGAGCCATTTCAGACACTTAATTACCCCATTTGGGGTTTTCTTGGCAAAGATACTGGAATTGGTTGCCATTTTCTTCTCCAGTTCATTTTATAGATGAGGAACTGTTTTAGGGTTAAGTGACTTGCCCAGGGTCACACAGCTAGCACGTGTCTGAGGCAGATTTGAATTCAGAAAGTTGAGTCTTCATGATTCCAAGCCTAGTGCTCTGTCCACTGCACCACCTAGCTGCCCTATCTGTGACATTGGCTCAGTTATATTCTCTTCACAGATGGACAAACTGTGATTTTAGAAACAAACCTGTTATTACACGTTATAGAATGAGATTTGAATTTGAATTTAGGGTTACATATTTCTTGCCATAACTACAACCTCCATTTAATGGAAAACTTACTTAGGTAGGAAGGTAGGACTATAAAGGCATAAGAAACTTAAAGCAGACACAATACTTTCTTTTTCTGTAATTTAGACAAGGGTAGGGAATTCATTAGTGCAGGGAACTCTAAGGGGAGGAAATTACCTCTATCAATGCACCTTCTCTGTATTTTATCCTCTTAGGGAATTGCCTGGAGCACAGCTGCCAAACTCTGAAGGTTCTGGCCTGCAAAACTCTTGGTCCTATAGAAGCAGATTAAAATGTAATTAGGAAATGTTAAACAGAATAAATAAAAATACAACATTGTGCTGATTTGTGGTTTTCAAAGTCAATATGCTACCTGGAGGCACTTGTTTCAATTCAACACATCGCTGCTGGCCTGGAGAATTGCTTGATGATGTGACTTGTCCAGGGTTACTTCCACAAGTAGGATCTGACAGGGGTGGGACCTGAACTCAGGCCTTCCTGGCTTCAAGTCCAGCTTTCTAACATCACCTCTTTATAACTTATCTGCACCCATTGGTCCCATTCCTAGGATATGCCCCCTCCTCTCCACTCACGTAGCCACCGTCCTAGTTGGCTTCCCTGCCTCTAATCTCTCTCTACTATGAGCTATCTACCACTTAGCTGTCAAAATGAATTTTCTAAAGTGTAGGTCTGATCATGATCATGTCCCCTCAGTAAACTTCACTGCTGCCTATTACCTCCAAGATAAAATATAAGTATTTTTTCATCTAGAGCTGAAGGTCCCTTACTCTCTTTACATTCTTTTTACAAATTCCTTCCCTACATGCACTCTACAATACAGCTACTCTGGCTTACTTGCTGATCCTCACAGTCTATCTACCATTTCTGTACCTTTGCTTTGACTGTCTTCCATCCCTAGAATGTTCTTCCTCCTTACTTCAACTTTGGGGCTTCACTCAACACTGCCCTTAAAGTCTGCCTTCTGAAGGAGAACTTTTCCAGTTGCAACATCTGCCCCCAATAGCTAGTGCCTTCCCCTTCTCTCCATGCAGTACATTTCCTAATATCCAGCCTCTTCCTGCCTCCAGATCATGCCCCAAGTTCAAATAGGAAACCAGGGAAGAGATAGAAATAAACATAAGGAAGTAAGCACAACACAAATTTCCCTAGTTAGAGAAAAAACTAGGAAAAAAGGAGAGAAGGTAAAAAAAGAATGCCCCATTCTTGGATATCCCACATTCCTTATTTGATAAACCAATATGGCATGAACTCAGGACTTCCCTATCTATCTCTTACATCTCTGTTGCCCCAAATCAATCTGAGCAAGAACATTTGACCTTAACTGGTCTTCTTGAACTGAGTTTGCTAAATTATGAGCAGATTTGAGGAGTTTGATCTAAGTTGATTTAATTCATGCCACAGACAGTGTCTAACACACAAGGAACACTATGGAAAAGCATCCTTGGCCCAGGCAAAGATGGAGAAGCACAATCCCAGGAAGTCCTAAAGCAAGGCAATAAAGGGGAGTGTACTCCTCTATTTCTCCTGGAGGTCACCTCAAAACTGAAGGTGGAACCTCAGGGGACCTGAGGGCCATAGGGCTCTAGTAGGAGAAGGACAATCTCATTCCCCTCTAAAAAGGTATGAGATAGTTCTGGAGGAAGAAAATCTACTGGGGGGTGGCTTTCTAACCTATCTTATACAGGGGCAGGACACAGAGTTGGCAATAGTTCTACTCTGGAAGAAAGATGGGATGGATGGAGAAGGCTCCATACAAAGAAAGATTATGTGTGTGGTATAACTTTGCAACCAATGACTTGTATGTCTATGTA
This sequence comes from Gymnobelideus leadbeateri, assembly GCA_011680675.1. NCBI lineage: Eukaryota > Metazoa > Chordata > Mammalia > Diprotodontia > Petauridae > Gymnobelideus > Gymnobelideus leadbeateri. Next base: position 33,697 of record WOXC01011969.1, read on the forward strand.
TTGATCTAACTTGGCTCTCCAGTGCATCCTAGAGCATTTTGAATAAGACTCGCTTACCCCAAAGTCTCTCAGAGGCAAGCTAGAAGTCAGGAATTCATTGAGAAGGTGGCTTCTCCTACATGTTCCCACAGGATTCTTTCTATTCCTCCTTCTTGGAATCATCCTGAAGAGAGTCTAAAACCACTAGAGTCTTTCTCAAAGAAAGAAGAGCATCTGTCTTCTCCAGATTGCTAGCTCCAATTCTCTCCCTCAGGCAGGCAATCTCTCTGCCAATGAGAAGAGTCCTTGAAAAACTTTTCCAGACTGGGCTGTAAACGTGGTTTGCATAAACATATGTAAATCAATATCTATACAATATCCATATGTATAACTGATCACAGGCACTTTTGATCAATTCTCCTTAAAACTAAAATAGCCTTTTTCAAGGTCTTTCCATGTTTAATGCTGTTTTCCCTTATTGCCACTGCCTGATTGCTCTTAAAGCACTTTTTAAAAAGAAATGAGTTAAATAGATTTTATGGTGCTTTTTTTCTGGACACAATTATTCTATTCAATTTAGCTAATGATCAGGTTTGTCATTACAAAGTAACTGTTCTCTGGCCCTTCCCTTTCATTGCAGGTTTCGACGTGTCGTGTACCCATTTAAGCCAAAGCTCACCATGCAGGCTGCATTAGGAATCATCATGATCATCTGGACCCTGGCCATCACCATCATCTCGCCATCTGCAGTCATGCTACATGTACAAGAAGAAAAGTATTACCGAGCAAGGCTCAGCTCCCCAAATGAAAGCAGCCCTCTCTACTGGTGCCGGGAGGACTGGCCAAACAAGGAAATGAGGAAAATCTACACCACTGTGTTATTTGCCAACATCTACCTGGTCCCTTTGTTCATCATAGTTCTCATGTATGGCAGAATTGGGATTTCACTCTCTAGGACTGCAAGGCCTTTAAGGGTCAAGCAGACCCAGGAGAAGAGTCATATGGCATGTAGGAAGAAACAGAGAGTCATCAAGATGCTTCTGATTGTGGCTTTGCTCTTTATGTTATCCTGGCTACCCCTCTGGACCTTGATGATGCTCTCTGACTATAGCAACCTCTCGGAATATCAGATGCAGGTCATCAACATTTATGTCTACCCTTTTGCACATTGGCTGGCCTTCTGCAACAGCAGTGTGAACCCTATCATCTATGGCTTTTTCAATAAGAAATTTCGAGGTGGTTTCCAGGATGCTCTTCGGGTCCAGATCTGTCAGAGGAGGGTGGAGGAAGCCTACCCAGAGAGGGCTAAGAATAATATCATAGCCATGTCTTCCCAACTGACACAGGACCCTTCATTTCAGAAGCCCCCAGAAAAAAAGCTACTTTGTGGGGAGCCTCAAATCCTCAGCTCAAGACCAAGCAGGAATTGACCATGGAAGACCTGGGAAATGCCTCCAGCAAAAAGGGCACTCTAAAAGAATTTTCATGAAGGTGTTACAGAGACTGCTGTTACACAGCCAGATATGTTTCCTTTTTCATGGATTTGGACTCCAATTGGTGGAGTTTAATTATTTTAAAAATTGCATATCTTGAAACACTCCCTGGTGTGAGTGTGTGAGTGTGTGATAGATAGATACATAGATAGATAGGTAGGTAGGTAGATAGATGATAGATAGATAGATAGATAGATAGATAGATAGATAGATAGATAGCCAAATTCTCAGTGGGATTGTGGAAAATGAAGTGGTCTATGACTGCCTCACTTAACCTTAAAACATAAAGGAGCAAACTAGAAATCCTCATAGATCACAACTCTTTAACAAACATGTTCTCTTTTAATCCCTCCCAGCTCCTCATGGAGTATGCATGGGGATGAACCTGTAGGAGTCAGTTTATAGAGCATGTGCTGAACCAGCCTCCCCTTAATTATCCTGCTAACCTCATATTTGCCTAAAATGTTGCCTGTGTTGGAATGGAGGAACTTTGAGATAAAGGCTACATCTCATCCACACAGACTAGATTAGGTTTTGCCTAAAAGTCAGTGAAATAATTCTCAAGGCTTAATTGGTTCAGGAAATTAAGATTCAAACCATCAATGTAGCTGTGTACAAAAGACAAGCACATAAGGGGTCAAGTGATCTTCAGGCTTGACACACCCTTCTGACTGGACACACTGCCATAGCAAATATGGAGGTAGCCCTAGGTCTGAGCCCATAAGAAACTGAATCCTTGACAAATATTCTTTCCATGTCGTGGTTAAGTAAATCTTTGTTGTTGTTGGTGTTGTTAAAAGCTAGATGGTGTATAAGCATTTTATTTCATTCCAAGCCTAGCATGATTCAGGCCTAGCTCAGAATGTTCCCCTCACTAGAAAGTAAGCCCTTTGAGGGTAGAGAATATTGTTTTGATTTTTGAAACCTCAGGATCTACGATGTTGCTTTGCACATATTAAGTGTCTAATAAATATTTATTTTTATTTTTAATTAAATTAAGTTGTTCAAAAAGCCTGGAGCCTGGGATGGACACATTTACAGTTCAAAGTTCTTCCCTCTAGGACGGGCAGAGCCAAGATGGCGGAGTAGAAACAACACTTCCAAGGTGCTCTGCCCCACACCACTTCCAAACAATGTAAAGGGGAATCTGAACAACTTCTGGAGCCCCAACACCCATAGGATGACACAGAGAAGCTAACCTCCTGCTGAGGACAGCCCAGCAGCCCTGCAGGGAGTGGCCAGTGCAGCGCTCTGAGAGCGGGCAGCACATCACGCTGGGAACCAACAGCGCAGCGCTCTGGGAGCTGAGCCCAGGCCGACATGAGCCGAGGTTTTAGCACCCTGGCAGCCGGGCCAGCACCCAGCTGGAGGGAACCCAGAACACCAGCAGCTGTGGAGATTCCAGAATTATCAACACAGATATGCTTAGGACAAAGGGAGAAGTTAGTACCCTATGGACTTTGGGACCAGTATTTGGGGAACATCTCGACTTCCTCCCCTGGGGGCAAAAAGCTGCTGAGGAAACGAGGCACAGAGGCCATTTTGCAGTGTCAGTGGCAGCTCCAGCTCCTGGTCTGAGAACTGTAGAGAGATCCAGCAATCAGTCTGGGGGTTAATTGCTCTTGCTTTAACCTTCTTGGATCTGGATTGTGGTCTTAGGAGGAGGTCTGCGGTGGGTATCCAATTTGCCAGAGAGGGTGGAGGCTTTACAGAGGCCACCCAACCTCAGGAATTTGTGAAGACCCCACATTTGGGACGGAAGCTCTCCTGTCTGGTGGCAGAGTCCTACTGTGGCAACAAGCCCCAAAATCAAGTAAGTAAGTGGAAATATGCCTAGGCAAAAGAAACAAAATAAACAGAAAAATGCAACTTTAGACTCCTATTTTGGGGGCAAAGAGGATCAAAGCATGGAACAGGAGGAGGACTGTGAGGTCAGAACTCCTTCATCAAAAGTCCCAAATGAAAATACAAGCTGGCTACAGGCCATAGAGGACCTTCAGAAGCAGATAAGAGAAGTGGGGGGAAAATTGGGAAGAGAAATGAGAAAGATGAGAGAAAAGTATAAAATGAGAGTCAACAGCCTGACTGAGGAAAATAACACCTTAAAAAAGAGACTAACTCAAATGGCAAAAGAGTCTCAAAAAGGCAATGAGGAGAAGAATGCCTTAAAAAGCCAACTTTGCCAGATGGAAAAAAATCTCAAAAGCTCACTGAGGAGAATCATTCCTTCAGAATTAGACTGGAGCAAATGGAAGCTAGTGACTTTATGAGAAATCAAGATGCTGTTAAACAGATCCAAACAAATGAAAGAATGGAAGGCAACATGAAATATCTCATGGGAAAAACCACTGACCTGGAAAATAGATCCAGGAGAGATAATTTAAAAATTATTGGACTACCTGAAATTCTCCAGGAAAATTGCCCTGATGTTTTAGACCCAGAGGGTGAAATAGAGGTTGAAAGAATCCACCTATCACATCCTGAAAAGGATCCCAAAAAGAAAACTCCTAGGAATATTATAGCCAGTTTCCAGAACTCCCAGATCAAGGAGAAAATACTACAAGCAGCCAGGAAGAAACAATTCCAATATTGTGAAAACACAATCAGAATAGCCCAGGACCTGGCAGCTTCTACACTGAGGGACTGAAGGGCATCGAATATGATATTCCAGGGGGCAAAAGAGCTGGGATTAAAACCAAGAATCACCTACCCAGCAAAACGGAGTGTCTTCTTTCAGGTAAAAATATGGTCATTCAGCAGAATAGAGGCCTTTCAAGCATTCTTGAGGAAAAAACCAGAGTTGAATAGAAAATTTGACATTCAGACACAAGAAGCAAGAGATGCTTGAGAAGTTAATCAGGGAAAAGAAATCAAAAGGAACTTATCAAAGTTGAACTATTTACATTCCTACATGGAAAAACAATAACTGTGTCTGATGAAACCTCTCTCGTTATGAAAATAACTGAAGAAGGGTATATGGATATGTGAATACATATGTGAATGTGTGTATATATGTTCACATGTATACATGGATAGATGACACAGGTTGAATTTGGTGGGAAGGGATGATACTTAAGGGGTGAAGTTAAGAGGTGAGAGAGGAAAGTGACAAGAGGAGATGGGGAGAGACAGGGTAGGGTAAACTATCTCATGTAGAAGAGGCAAGGGGAAGTAGTTGCAGGGGAGGGAAAGAACAGGAAGGCAAAAAGGCAAAACCTTATTCTCATTGAATTTGGCTCAGGGAGAGAATGACATACATACTAAATGGGATATCTCACCCTGCAGGAGAGTAGGGGGAAGGGGATGAGAGGGGGGATGATGGAAGGGAGGGCATTCTAGGGGGAGGGGGGTTGGAAGTACCCACTTTCGAAGAGGGACAGGATCAAAGTAGGGAATGGACCAGGAGTGGGGTGGGATGGGTGAGAGGGAAATATAAGCAGTCTTTTACAATATATTTACTATGGTAATGTTTTGCATAGCTATACATGTACAACACATACTGAATTACTTATCTTCCCAGAGGGAGTGGGTGACAAGGGAGGAAGGGAATGGATCTGAAATTTGAAGTCATAAAATTAAAAGTTTCAAATGTATATAAATACTATTATTAATAGTATTTTGTATGTAATTGGGAGATAAGCTGTTCAGGCATTGGGGCTCAGAGATTCACCTTGCCCTAACGGCAAAGTCGAAGGGGGTATGGGAAAAGACATGGGAGAGAGCAGATTGGATGAGGGGATATCTAGTGGGACTGCTATTCTGGGGTGGTGGGTAGGGAAAAAATGGGGAAAACATTGTAACTCAAAATCTGGTAGAAATGAATGATGTAAACCAGAAGTTAAAAAATAAAAAAAAATTAAATTTAGTTAAATCTCATGAAAGCATATTTTTATAGGAAAAATATCACATTATGCTTTATCCTAACAGATAGTCCTAGGGTCAAATAAGTATAGATTCTAAGGAATTGGAGGCCTTCCCTTGCCCTGCCCTGAAGGGATGTCCATGGATTGGAAAATGATTGATCAAGTTATGGTATATGAATGTTATGGAAGATACATCTCCATCTCCCATTTTCACTTCTGTTCCATATAACCCTGAATCATTTTCTATTCATGTCCTCAGGCCTTTTATTACCTCCTAACTATTGGTCAGACATATCCAATCAGAGTGCTTAGACAAGCAGGGAGTTACAGATAATACTTCTTCCAGTAAGATGGTGGACCACTGGGGCTTACCATCTGCTGCTAAGCCCAGCAAACTCCTAAGCATTGCCAAATGGCCTGCCATTACATCTTAAGGACTCTTGGGCCTTATCATCGACCCTGATGCTATACCTTAAGGACCACTGGAACTTTTCATCTGACCTGTAGCTGAACCTACCTTCCTACTATATGTGTAGTCTCCCCTACTTAAAATGTAAGCTCCTAGAGAGCAAGGACTGCCTTGTTTTCTATTTGTACACTTTGCATCGTCGTTGTCATATAGTCATTGGGCTTAATAAATGTTTTCCCATTCCTTTGCTAAGTATCTTATTTCAGATAGAATAATAAAATAAAGTTATTCCTTATAAATGTTCTCTGGAATCATTATATTCTCATTAATGAGGTTCATACCATAGTCAAATTGTATTTACGTGTTGGTTAAAAAAAAATCGGGGGCAGTGCTTCCTACTTCTCTCAGAAAGTTGGCCCTGCCCAGGAAACCTCCATCATCTGACTTAAATCGGGGATTAATAGAAGATTAGAATATCATACTGTTTAGGAACTCAAAATTCTCCCTCCTCTACACAGCAAATTGGGGTTCATGATCATTGTACATGAACTCTATTCTTAGGTGTCCCTTGTACCACATGCTTCTTTGGGAAGACTCAGGTGTTATGGATTGCAGATCCAGGTCTTTGTCTACTGTTCTACCTAACTGCCCTAACATAAAGACATGAATGGATGTAGACTACCAGATAAATAGTCATGTCATCAGAACAGTGATTATGCAACATATTTCTCATGACTAGATGGATTTAAAAGAGAGAAGCTATATAGAAAATGGGAGGAGAGAAAATAAGAGGCGAGAGAGAGAAAGGGAGAGAAGAAGAAGGAGGAGGAGGAGGAGGAGGAGGAGAAGGAGGAGGAGGAGGAGACAGGGAGAGAGAAAAGACTGCCACAGTGCAGAGGGTCATGTCTTAGAAATATCATATAGGAAGAATTAAAACTTGATATTAAACTGGACCAAAGGGAAACAGAAGGTAAAATTTGACCTCAAGTAATGAATCTGGCAGAAAATATTCTTTTAATAATATTTAGGCTAGGGAGAGTTGATAATTTGGGGGGAAATAATCTTTGACCTTGTTTTAAGACTTGATTTTAGGATTGTTCAGTCATTGAAACATACATTGAAGGTGTCCTGTAGGCAAAGAGACTAATGGAATTTGGAAGGTAAAAAAGTCCCCAGTCACAGAGACAGAAAACAGTGTTGTATGTGTGAGGAATGGAGAGCAGGCCAGTCTGGTTGGATTGGTAGGCTAGGGGAGATGAGTATTGTTCAATAGATATAGAAAGATAGTTTGAGGCTAGGTAGGTTGTAAAGGGCTTTATAAGCTAAAAGAAATGTTCGTATTTTATCGTAGACACATTAGGGGATCATTAGAGTTGATTGAATAAGGAAGTACATAGTCAGGTTTGAGCTTCAGAAAAACGACATTGGTAGTAGGGTATAAGATGAACTGGAGTGGGGATCGTCTTGAGGAAGGGAGACCAATGAGGAGGCTATTGAAATAATCCAGGTGAGAAATGATGATGGTGTGAATAAGGAAGGTTATAAAAAAGGAGAGATTTGGCAACTGAGTTCATTTTTAGGGTGAGGACCAATGACTAAGAGATGATGCCAAGGTTCAAATATGAGTGAATGGAAAGATGATAGTCTAGGAATAGGAACATTCAGGTGAAGACTTGATTTGCGGGGAAAGATTGTGACTTTTTGCTTTGCACGTTTTGAGTCTGAGATGATACTGGGACAATGAGTTGGAATGTTCAATAAGCAATTGCTAATATAAAACTGAAATTCAAAAGAGAGACTAAAGGCTGAAGAGACAGATGAGAGAGAGAGAGAGAGAGAGAGAGAGAGAGAGAGAGAGAGAGAGAGAGAGAGAGAGAGAGAGAGAGAATCTCTAAATCATCTGCATAGAGATGATAGTTAAACTCATGGGAGTTGATGATATTACCAAGACAGGGAGAAGAAAAGAGGTTTCAGGACAGAGTCTTCAGGAAGGTTGACTGGGTTGACTGTGTGAAGTTCAAAAGAAGAAAGGAGACTGAGTGATGATGGCAAAAGAAGCAAGGGGCATTCCAAATCCCACTCCCACCCCCACCCCAGGAGTAGTATATGTGTATTGGGGAAGGGTAAGAGAAGGTACAGGGCAACTAGGTAGTGCAATGGATAGAGTGCTGGGCCTGAAGTCAGGGAGACCCATATCCCTGAATTCAAATCTGACCTCAGACACCTACTATCTGTATGACCCTGGGCATGTCACTTAACTCTTTATGCCTCAGTTTCTTCATCTGTAAAATGTACTGGAGAAGGAAATGGCAAACTGCTTCAGTATCTTTGCCAAGAAAACCTTAAAAGAAGACTTGGACATGACTGAAATAACTGAACAAGAGAAAGTATATCCACATATCCATACTGTTTATATCTGTTTTCTCCCCTATGAGAATGTACATGTCTTAAAGAATGGAGATGTTTTTGTCTCCACTTTTGTATCTTCAGTACTTAGCAAAGTGACAATGTAATAGGATGGTGTGTTTCTCCCTAGATTACATGCACTATTCATAGTTATAGATTTGAAGGTGGAAGAACCTCAGAGAACACAGAATCCAACACTTTCATTTTCCAGATGATGAAAAGGAGACTCTGAGGGAATAAATGATTTGAGCAAGATCACATGGGTAGCCAGTGACTGAGGCAGGATTTGCATTCAGATCATTTTCTTGTTATTCTGTAACATTGCTTCTTAGTGCTTTCCAGAAAGAAACAATTTGTAACTGATAGCAACAGTTGGGTCATTACAAGGTACCTCCCTCCCATCTCTACATCCATCATCCTAGGATCACCATAATGAGGTAAAGGAGGGATGCCCTCTCCATAGAAGCACTTCTTTTACCCCATCTCTAAGAGACTTTGCACTGGACAGGGTGCAATCTCCGTACATGTCACCAGGTGGCGACCTAGTCTTTAGCCGCTGGTGCTCCCTTCCCAGCACAGGCATGAGTAGAACTTCGAGGTCTGAGTCCTGTGGCCCCTTTCATCACTCTAAGTGTACAGACAATACTTGCCTAGGTTCCCTTTTCTTGATGCTTGCCTTGATTGCCTCTTAGGGCCCTGGCCCTGGCTTAATCTCATTTGATCCGAAGGTACTAATATATTCCTGACAACACATAATCTGTAATTTACATGTTTGTTTTTGTCTGTTTCTACTGAGATTCTACTAAATCTCTACTTAGCTACATTCTATTAGGGGAGTCACAGGATGGATAGAAAGTACTTAACTGCAATGTATAATAGGGAAGAAAGAAGGACACTAGGAAAGGGCCAAGGCTGGCTTCATGGAGAGGATAGATAGATAGATAGATAGATAGATGATAGGCTGACTGATAGATTGATAGGAGAGAGAGGCAGAGAGAGAGGGAGAGAGAGAGAGGAGAGAGAGAGAGAGAGAGAGAGAGAGAGAGAGAGAGAGAGAGAGAGAGAGAGAAAATGAGGTAAGGAGTGCTTATCATTGACCCAAAGGCAGCCTGTGCTCTATCCCCCAACTTTGATCTCAACCTTCCCTTTCTTGTCTTTCTCAGGAATCTGGATTTCCCTATGTGAACTCCTGGGTTATGTGGGAGACCCTAGAAGTGATTAGAGTGGTACATATCCTTGATGAAGAGCTTGCAGGTGATAATCTATTTTCTGAATTCTTGTATGTTGCCCGTTTCCCACAATCCCTTTCTCCTATACTGTTCATAGCTACTTCTGCGAAGAAATTTGGCTTTGCTCCTTTCACTGGTGAGGGTATTGACATTTCTATGTGAATCTCCATTGACACCCACTTAGCAAAGATTGGGATCTGTCTGTCTCCCTATCCAATTTATCATCACTGTGAGGTTTAGGTGATGAAAGATTTTAAGTTAACTTTGTTATTAGATTTTAAAAGGTTGTTTCTTTTTGGCTTCGACAATTACAAATCCAGAAAAATGGCCACTGGCTGTGTTCCATTATGTAAGTGGCTAAGAAACCACTGCCTATGGACATTATTGTCCCAAGGAAATTGCTACCTGTGCTGTGCGATCTGTTTAAAATTGTCATTGCGATTTTTATTTTCTTACTATCTTATGGCTTTGGAGAATGAACGGTGAGACTATACTTATGTCCAGGGATAGGTAGATAGCACAGTGAACAGAGCACTGGTCTTGGAAGCAGGAAGACTCATCTTCCTGAGTTCAAATACAAGCCTCAGACACTTCCTATTTCTGTGACTCTGGACTTAATCACTTAACCTCATTTGCCTCATTTTCATCATTTGTAATATAAGCTGGAAAAGTAAGTGGCAATCTACTCCAGCATGTTTGCCAAGAGAACTCCAATTGGGGTCATGATTTGGATATGACGGAACAACAGCCTATGGAGCAGTGGATAGAGGGCTAGCCCTGGAGTCAGGAGAATCTGAATTTGAATCTGGCCTCAGACACTCATTGGCAGCAAGACCCTGGGCAAGTCACTTCACCCTGTTTGCCTCATTCCTCATTGGTAAAATCACCTGGAGAAGGAAATGGCAAACCATTGCATTATCTTTGCCAAGAAAACCCCAGATGGGGTCACAGAAAGTCAGACATGACTGAAATGACTAACAAAAATGTTCAGGGAGACTGTTAATCCTCTTTTACCATTTTGGCCATGGCTATTTTGTCCTTAGGTAGAGGAAACATAGGAGTTAGGAATCAAGTTGGATGATGGGAGATCTACTTGCTCTTTCATTCCTTAGCTGCACGGGGCTATGATTCTGCTCCTACACCTAGACCATTGCTAGTTTAAAAGCCAATGGTCTGCTTTGCTCTAATTCTTCATAGGTGGACATAGGACCAAGGTTAACCATTCTTGAACCTGCAACAAGGAATTCTAATATTCTTTCATCTGTTCTTCCTACTTCCCTTTCTGCTATTTTCTGGATTACTCAATAAGATTATTTTTTTTTTGTTTTTTTTAAAAGCAATTGGAGTTAAGTAACTTGCTCAAGGTTACACGGCTAGTCATTATTTATGCGTGGGTGCTCATTTTCTGAGGCTGGATCTGATCTCGGGTCATCCCAACTCCGAGGCCAGCACTCTTACTCCCTACTATTGGGGTTAAGTAACTTGCCCAAGGTTACACGGCTAGGTTTTTGTTTGTGTGGATTAAGTGTCGGAGGCCGGCTCCGAACTCAGGTCCTTCTGACTCCAGGGCCGGCGCTCTATTCGCTGCGCCACCTAGCCGCCCCTTCAATAAGATTATTAAGTCTTGCCGCAACTCTGAGTTTTCTTTTAAAAAATCACTAAATTAGGGGCAGCTAGGTGGTTCAGTGAATAGAACACCAGCCCTTGAGTCAGGAAGACCTGAGTTCAAATTTGGCCTCAGACACTCAATACAAAACTAGCCGTGTGACCTTGGGCAAGTCACAACCCCAATTGCCCTGCCTTTCCCCCTCCATAAAGGAAAAAAAATTACTAAATTACTTGAATGAATGAACAAATGAATTCATGAAAAGCATTTGTTAAGGGCTTTCTATGTGTGAAAATCTGTGCTAAAACCTGAAAATGAAAATACAAAAAGGAGGCAGTCCCTGATTTCAAGGACTTTTATGTTCTAATAGAGGGAGACAACACATATTGAGAAGTGGAGGACAAGGAGGTTTTGGCTTGGGAAGAGTTGAGTAAGAGGGAAGTTGAAATCACTCACTTTTTCAGAAGCAATAGTAGAATCTATTTGATTACAATTTCTAGAGAAAAGGGCATAAAGTAAGAGAAAGGAAAGGATGGCATATAGTAGCTGGGAGATATAATAGAGTATTGGACCCATTAGAGTCAGAAAGACCCAAGTTCAAATATGATTTCAATCACTGAATAACTGTGATCCTGGGAACATTACAACCTCTGACTGCCTCATTTTCCCCATCTGTAAAATAGAGATGATATTAGCACCAACCTTCTATGGTTGTTGCCAGGGTAAAATAATATATTTGCAAAGCACTTTGCAAACCTTGAAGTACTATAAATGCTAGCTATTGTTATTAGGTAAACAACGGAATGGATGGCAATATGGTGGAGTGAATGACTGACTGGATGGGATGGGAGGTATGGTATGGGACTGGTTAAATATAACAGGATATGGGAACCTGGGCTCACTTAATGGGCCACAGTCAGGGCAGCTTGGCTTTACAGTAGCTATATTAGTTCGGGAGACAAAAATTAGAGAAATTATCTAACTTCATGTAAGATGTGGGAGGATGTGGAGTGTTGAGTCCTAAATTCTAGTGTATGCCATATGATGGTTGTGTGGCCTTGAGTAAGTCAATTAACCTGTCAGTTTCCTCATCAGTAAAAAGGATTGATATATGTGAAAGTACTTTGTAAGTATAAAAACCTTGTAAGAGTCATTATAATCTTGCTTATTTTAGTTGCTTTTAAAAAGGCATGAGGAGGAGGTGACTTGGTAGCCACTTTGCAGGAAGAAAAGTTAAATTGCTGTAAATTCACTTGTGGGATATGAAGATGAAAATCTAATCAGATATAGTATTCACAAATTTTTTACAAGAGACTTATTTTGTATTTCCTTTTATCAATTGGAGGGAGGGAAAGAAAATAAATGCTTGGTACAGTGGGTAGACCACTGGCTTGGAATCAGGAAGACATCTTTGTGAGTTGAAATCTGGCTTCAGATAGTTGCCTGACCCTGGGCAAATCAATTAACCCTATTTGCCTCAGTTTCCTCATCTGCAAAATGATCTGGAGAAGGAAATGGTAAACAATTCCAGTATCTTTGCCAAGAAACCCCAAATGGGGTCATGAAGAGTCAGACATGACTGAAAAACTGTCCACACCCTTTTAAAAATAATAATTTAAAAATTAAAGTAAAAAAAATCTAACAATCCAGAAAGAAATGGCTTTTGTTAACATTTTTATTGCTACATGCTCCCCAATACAACAAATATCATCAGTAGTGTACACTTCTATGAACAAGAAATTTGAGCTTGGTACAAAAGAAAGTCCAAAGATCTGGAAAGGAAATAATATATACATCGTTATTGGAGGTGCATGTATGCCCACATAGACCTGCATGTGCCCCTGTGTATAAAGACAAATGTTGACACCTCAGCAACCTAGAGAGAGTTGTGTTTCTGGACCAGCATGAGGAAAAAATAAACATCTTATTGGTCTGTTTGAGGCTCAGGGATGATCTTTAAAAAACATCTACAGCTCACTAAATTACTTTGACCTTCAAATAGCTTGCATAAAACAGCAGCAGTTTGTGAGAGGTACTGAGTTAGTGTTGAGTGGGCTAGCTTACAAAGTCCACATGACAAAAAGCACCATGAGCACTATGTTTCACATCTCTGACTTTCTGGTATTAACAAAGCTACATTCGACTTTCCATTAGCTATGCCCACACAGATGGATGGGGCATGGATCTACTCAACCAGCTGTTCTGGAAAATCTCAGTCCTTAAATTTTCCGTTCTCTCTCTTATTTTCCAAAATGCAACTCATTCAACCGTGATCTTGGTCATAGCCCCATTTAATGCTATGAATTCACCATTTCACTGAACTGTGTTATCGTCTTAGGCTGTCATAGAATGAAGCATTTTTGGGTTGACAGGTTTTTCTTTTTTTGAAGGTGACTCTCATCCGAATTTGATCAAATAACTTTAAAAATATAAGACGATTGTCGTCACCATCAGATTTTTTTCTCAATTTGAGTTCAAGGATTCAACTACAGTAGTTTAGTTAGCTTAAATTTCTGTTCTAGGTATACAGTATAACATATGTCTCTAATTAGATCTCTCTATTTTTACCACAATGTCACTGCTATTAGTGTAAATATTTATTACATAAAAATACTATCAAGAAAAACATCAACTTTTAATAAATATCTTCAGTTCTGAATTCTATATACATGTACTTTACATATGCTTGCTAGTGTGGTTGACTTTCTGGTAGGAAAGGTGATGATGGACACAAATTATTCATGTGCTTTTGGATTTGCACTTAGATGAATGGTGGTGAGTGCCATTGCAAACCATTCTGAATACACATCTCCATTTCATCTTGGAACTGAAGTTTCCTCAAATGTTCTCTCTCTCCCAAGCCCTGCTTTTATCACATGCTCTTGACAACGTACATGAATGCCTCTTTTGGATTAGTGATACTTCTCTCAACTTTCAGCGATCAAACAAGTTTTCCTAAATGCCTCTTCCCTTGTGAATGTCACAATTTATCAAGCACCCAGATGACTACTCTCCATGCCTCAGAACACATGCTATTTAGATTTCCTGGGAAAAACATGAAAAAGGAAAAGACACATGGTTACCCAAATTCATAGAGTGCTTGTTGAGACCAAGATGGTTAAGCTCTGCTTGGTTTACACACAGGAACATCCACATTCAATAGCTTTATTGCCTGTGACTATCCATAGACTTTCAATGATATTTTCGATTGGAATTTCTATATCTCATGTTTATTTTTTTTAAAGCATCATATTATTGACCCAACCAAATCTGTTGTAGTTCCAGTTCTCTCCAAGTCATATCGAACTGGAGATCCCCTATGTCATGTGTTATTTTAATCATGGAATGTCAGTAAGGCAGTCAGTACGCAATGGCTGGCACCTTGAATATTTAGAAATGCAATAGAGTAAACAATGGTTGAGAACATATCTCTTAAAATAATACTGATTTTGCAATATACAGTATTTACACAACAGCTGCAAATTTGCTCATATAATATCTGTTATATAGATAAATAGGAATACAAGTCTTATGGATTCTCTTGTTCCATTTCCAAAATATTTTGTGGACATGTAAACATTTCATACCTCTGGTTTATTTTTTTACATGTGATTTTTTAAAAAATAAAAAAATCAGCTGATGTGCAAAATTGGTTCCAGCCACCCTTTTCTGCATAAGGGAAAGGCTGATACACTCAGCAACTCACTTTCACTTCTGCTAATAATCTTTGGTGCTTTCTTCCAATGAATTCAAGCTAATCAGACAATGGAGAATGAAAGCAGTTAGAAAGTGAACCAGCACTTTTTGCTCTTCCATTTACACGTCAAATGAATGAGTTGATGACCTGTTGAGAGTTCTGCTTTCAACAAAAGCAACATGCACCATGGGGTGTCCAGAATTACCTATGGTTTCTACCCTTTCAAAATTAGCTTTCTCATCTTTCCACGGTGGATGGTCTTAAAGGATGTCTCTTGTCAGCTGCCTTCTCATTCTTCCTTGAGGTTCTCACTGGAAGTAATGCATCTGAGGAAGCATTTATTGCCATGAGAGGTGATGCCATTTGAGAAGAGGAATCAGAACGGTGAGCCCTGGTAGAAGGTGGGGATGGCACTTGGTCAGGTCTCAAGGTCTTCCTCTCTGTTTGGGGGGCTCTCCTCTGGGGTATGTTAGCACCATTAGGGTTATTGTCTGGATATAGACGTGAGTTCTCTTCAGCAGAGGATATCCTACTCAAAGATTTCTTCTTGGCTGTCGACCCCACCCAATAAGGTGTCAGAGGTGTTGGCATTACTAAGGATCTAGGGAAGTCACTGGGGTGATAAATTGCACCATCACTTGTTTCAGCAGCATCTGTAAGGTACGGGGGAGCAAGCGTACTACCACGCTTGCCGCAAGACTCACAGCAGAGCTTATTATAGCCTGGAATAGAACAATACCGTGCCAGGACCTCCATCTGACAAAAGATCGACTTGTCTCCCAAACATGGCTCATCTGTACACAAGACAGAAAAGGACACAGCGCTTCAGTAAATATTAAAAAAGATTTAAATGAGTCTAGCAATGCTAAAAACTATCCACAGGGAATTTTCAGTATGATATATGAGAATTTATGAACCAATTCAGAGGGATGAGTATTTATATGCTTAACAGCCTCCAATAGACATAGTTCATATTGGTACTTAATAAGCACCAGGCCTAAGTCTATCTTGACTCCCTCAGTTCTCAGCTCCACAATAACAATATGTGGCTTGTTATATAACAGAAATTTGGGGAGAAACAGGATCCATTTTACAGCCAACTTGGCAAGAATGCATATAGTCTATCTAAAGGTACAGCCGAAGGGTGGACGTAAATGCATTTCTAGCATCTGGGTCTATAAAAAGAACTATAAATGATACAAATAAAATAAAACAGATAAGGAAATATAGTTAAGAAACAACTGAAAGTTACTCAAAACATCATCTTGATTAAAAGATCTCTTGATTCAATTTTTAAATTAAATTCAATGCTAGGTGTCTGCTGTGAGATGAGTATATGAATATTCTCAAGCTGTCTGTTGCTGTCTAGTTGTTTCACTGGGTGATGCCATTTAGCATTTTCTTAGCAAAGACACTGGAGCAGTTTGTCATTTCCTTCCCCAGCTCATTTTACAGATGAGGAAACCGAGGCAAACAGGGTGAAGTGACTTGCCTGGGGTCACACAATCAGAAAGTGTCTGAAGTTGGATTTGAACTCAGGAATCTTCCTGACTCCAGGTCCCAAACTCTAGCCACTGCACCCCCTAGCTGCCCTCCCTGCGTTTTATAAAAGTACCTACAAGGGAAAATGAAACAACTGTGTCTGGAAAGCAATTTTCTCTCAAACACAAATGAATTCAATTTGATCTTAATGAGACTGATGTCAGCTTTATTTTAAAATAGATTAGTGACTAACCCAGAATTCAGCTAAGGAGGTTTTTGAGTCTTTTAAAATAAGTAGCCACAACTCTCTTTGCATTTTTTCCCCAATTTTCAAGATGCAAAAAGGAAGACTATATATGTCAGGGGATTATTGATGCATCACTCCAGAACCCCTCTTCCAACATATAGCATAGTAAAGATTTAATTTCAATATATTTTTGTTTTTTATTTTGTTTTTCATTTATTTTATTTTATTTTAGTTTGTTATTTTAGTTCTATCATCTAGCACTTTCCATTTGGGTTAATTCTGAATAACCTTCTTCTCCCCGAACCATAAAGAAGAACCTATTATATATAAACAAAACCATAACATAATGGAAGTAGTGAATACATAGTGACAGCGTCAGAGAAATGTGGTTTGATTCCTACCTGTGACACTTATGACCCTGGTCAAGTCATTTAATACTAGGGACATCAGTTTCCTCTTTTGTCAAAATCTGTGCTAGGAGTCTACTTGCCACAGTCCAGAAGAGAACATGAAGAGAGGAGTGAAGTTTCATGAATGAACAGTGATTTCCCAGCCTTTGATTTGTGTTGGGGCCCTTTAAGACTCTACCTGAACTCTGAGAACCCACGGAAACCTCAGGCAAAGGACAGAGCAACTCAAGCAGGGTTGGAGGCACCTGAACGTGTATTCTCCCCCGTGATTTCGAGTTATCGACTATGCGCTGCTAACAGGGGAGCACTCCCCTGCCATGAGAAGCCTGTTATTGCTGAGGCACTTGGGGGAAGAGAGTCGGGGGAGGGAAAAGAAGATAAATGGAGGGAGGCAAGGTGAAAGCAGGAGGAGGGAGAGAAGAGGGGATTGTGAACAAGAGATTAAATGGCAAGACATTACACCTTGGTGTCAGGACTCCTTTGTCTGTTTGGGAGGAGCAGGCTCCCCCAAGGTGTTCGTGGGGGCGAACCAGAGGTTGCAGTGGAGTGACTGGGAAAGGAACTCTCTGAGGGGTCGAGGTGGGGCGACCATAAGGGTCGCAGTAGGGCGACCAGAATCGAGGAAGGCGATTGGAGTGCCACAGAGGTGGCTGGAGAGGTGAGTTTGACGTAAGCTTTGTCAGATGGGCCCTAACAGATTTGGAATAAACTTACTAGTTATGACACTTTATTGGTGTTTGCTTTATTTTACTACGTTAGCCCAGATCCTCTGATTGTTAACAGGAACACGCACATACACATGTGTGTATTATAGCCCCTATTAATTCTAATGCCTTTCCTCTGTTAATTTCTTCCTATTTTCCCTGTATGTATATATATTTGCATATTATGTCTCCTTGAGGGAAGGGACTGTTTTTAGCCTCTTTTTGTATCCCCATAGCTTAGCATAGTGAGTGGCCCCTGGTACATGCTTAGAAAAGTTTATTGATTACTAAAATATTCAATATACACCAAATACTAGTATTTGCTATGTAAATACTAGAGTGTTTAATTTAATGCACACACATAATATGCAAGAGATATATATGCATCCACATTTCATAACAGTTGAGGTCATTGGAGAACACTTTGGAGCAAGTCAAACAATCTTGGGAATGACTCCTATACAGTAACTGAAGACATCTTTATTACACATTCTGCATTTATTACTTGTGAAAATATTGTACCCCCTCTTTTCTGACTAGAAGGAGAGATGCTTGGAGGAAGTTTTAACATCTTTTTTTTTTGCCATTATATTCCCCCACATCTAGCAGAGGCAAGACTGCCACAAAATAGGTATTAGTTGAACTGAACTGAACTGAATCAAATTATTTTGACCACACTTTTAAATAAGGTAATCTGTTAGCACCAGATTTTTTTCTGGTTAACTTTGTTTCTGCCAATTTGTGAGTTCTTTGGTAACCTATAAAGATACTACAAAGACATCTTTAAAATAATGGGCACGGTCTTGTAAGATTCCTTCTGGTTCAAAGTCTGAAAGCCTGTGGAGAATTTAATGACGTTCAAGGAAGGATACAATAGCTCTCTATCTAGTATAAGGACCCTCTGAGGGTGAAGGAAAAGGAATGTCTGAAGAGAATATTCTCAAAAAGAAACCTATAGGGGCCGTACTTTGTACTTACCTACCTGAGGAGAATTAGAGCTGATCAAAAAGTTAAGAAACCTCAATTAAAATGGTACTTTTGTAGAAAGAGTAGGGGCAACAAGGTGATGTGGTGAATAGACCACCAGGCCCAAAGTCAGGAAGACTCATCTTTCTGAGTTCAAATCCAACTTCAGACATGTACTAGCTCTGTGACCATGGGCATATTACTTAACCCTGTTTGCCTCAGTTTTCTCATCTGTCATATGAGCTAGAGAAGGAAATGGTGAACCACTCCAGGATCTTCGTCAAGAAAACTCCAAATGTGGTCATGAAGAGTTGGATATGACTGAAACAATGAAACAAGAGAGAAAAGAACACTGGCTTGGGAATCGGAGAACCTGAGTTGAAATCTGAGCTCTGATAATTACTTTCTGTGTGCCCTTGGTCAAGTTACTTAATCTGATCTCAGCTCCTTCTGTTGAACAAGGGGATTAAACCAGATGGCCTCAGAGGTCCTTTACAGACTTAAGGCTATGATCCTTTCTCTTTGGGAACACCACATTTCAGCCTTCTTCGGTACCAGAGAGACTGAGAAATGGGTGTATGGATTGGCTAGCTTCTAACTCTTATTCCTTGAACAGTAGAATTAGTGGGTGACTTGTTGCTGACTTTCCCACCAGTGGGATGCAAATCCAACACAATAAAAAGGGAAGCAGATGCAGGGCAGTATTGCTATTTAAAGGGAGTCATAGGCATCTTTACTAGTCCCACAATCAATTTCATTGGCAGATTTCCGAATCTGGCACATGGTACACACTAATTGTAGTAGCCTTCCATAATGTTCTCAACATTTAGACAGCACATTGAACAGAAGGCCCCACAGCACAACAAGAACAGACTAAATTAAAAATAGATGACATGAACCTACGGGGCCACCATCAAACAGGGATGATGTCACTCTTTGCCATCTATGCTCACGGACTCCTATAGGGCATTGGCTAAGAGGTAAACCTTGCAAATAAACTTATCAGACTGATTCTGATAGAATATTATCATGTGATTGGTACCAGTAAGCTAATAAAAACCTTAGCCCTTATGCTGAATGGAAACTTTTATTTAGGTTCTAAACTAACCCTTACCAATGCTCCACTTACCGTTACAAGCAGCAAGCTTACAGACTCTCACTGAGAGGGGTTTTTCACCATTACATTGGTCTCCAGTCTTGCAGATGACTTGTCTCGTCTCAGTTCCTTCACCACAAGTTACTGAGCACTGAAGAAACAAAGGCACAGGGCATGGGTGATTCTGCCAAAATAGGCTGTGTCCTATCTCCTAATGCATGCACACACACATGTATCTAGAATGTGACATCTACCTGTTACAAGCCACTGAAGTGGTTTTGATTCCTCCATTGGGCAAAATTCTACAAAGTTAAGGGACCTCCCCAAGCCCTATTCAAGCACGTTTTTAGTTTGAATATCTAGAGGTGAAGCCTCTAACTCAGAGAAGATCTCAGAGCACCTTTAATGTCACATACATTATCTCATTTGATTCTTATAACAATCCTGTGAGGTAGATGCGACGTGTTACTAAAGATTCCCATTTTACAGATGAAGGAATGGGCTCCCAGAGGTTAAATATCCTGGCCTGAGTTCTATTTTTCAAACTGAAGAGGTTAACCTTTGGTTAAAGGGCAGTAAGTTTTAGAGGGAACATTCCAATCTAGATCTCACTTGATTCCAAGCCCAGAAGGGACTCAAATGTGCTCACACATATAAAGGCAAAACTAAGTGACTGTAGGAAGTTAGACATTCGAAGTTTATTCCAATATTAAGGTATCTAGGTGGTGTAGAAGATAGAGCCTTCTGTTTGGCATCAAGAAGACTGGTGTTCAAATGCAGTGTTAGACACTTACTGTGTGACCCTAGGCAAGTTACTTAACCTATCACAGTTTCCATTCTACAGTTAAAGAAACTGAGGCAGACAGAGGTCAAGTGACTATACAGCTAAGTGTCCAAGGCCATATTTGAATTATGTCTTCCTGACTCCAGGTCAGAGCACTAACCATTATGCAACCTAGTCATCTCAAGGCAGCTCACTTCACTTTCGGGAAGCTTTGTTACAAAGTATTTCCCAACATCCAACCTAAGTTTACCTTTTTGAAACTTCTACGCATTGCTCCAATTTGGGGGGCAAAACAGAGCAAGCATAATCTCTTCAAATGAATTTCATTTTTAGTTTGTCTAGTAGTAAAAAACCAAACCAAACTAAACCAACAAAACAAACAAAAAAACAACCCTTTTCAAATACTAGAAGTATTTGTCCCTCTGAGTCTTCTCTAGGATAAATACATGCAATCCCTTTAACTGAATTTTACATGACAGGGAGTAAGGCCCTTTACCATCCTGGTCCCTCATCCATGTCCTTTTCAAACTGTTTCATCAAGAACAGAACACAAAATCTCTGGACGAGGTTTGAAGGAGGAGTACAGTGGGTTCATTATTTCCCTATTCCTGGAAACTACTCATCTCAAAGCATCCTAAGATTTCATTAACGTTTTGCCTGCCACATTAAATGTGAAATTAATTAAAACCCTTGGTTCATTTTTTTGGGTAGCAGTGAAAACTATTTTATTGGGGCCTCTTGTCATACATCAGTCATTTCTTCCCCTATTCCCTCCAGGTGGGACCTTCCCTTATGACAAGGAAAACTGATGAACAGGATACTAGAGGCCGCATCTGACAATGTAGGCATCATTCTGCCCTTATTCTCCAAGACTTTTATGGGTTTCATCTTTCTTTTAGTGATCTTGTAATTTACAGTGTTGTAGTCATTTTTTATATCAATCCCTTGGTTCTATTTTTCTTACTCTGATTTGGCTCATACAAACCTTCTCAGTGCTTTCTTAAATTCCTCCTATTCATCATTTCTTATAGTACAATAACATTACATCTATATAATAGGTTTTAAAAGCCATTTTTCAATCAATGGGTACCTACTTTGTTTCCAATTCTCTAACACAAAGAGAGCCTCTATGAATATTTTAGCTCATATTAGACTTCTGTTTCTGTCTCTGACTTCCTGGAGATATATGCCCTGTAGGGAGATTGATGGATCAAAAGGTACGGAAAGCTCAATCACTTTTCTTAAATGATTCCAAACAGACATGTGGAGCAATGGGACCACCACATAGCTTTACCCAGAGTGCCTTATCTGCCTGGAACATAGACTAGTTAGCCCATTTATTTTTGGTCATCTTTGCCAATCTGCATGGTGTAAAGTGAAATGTCAGTCATTTTAATTTGTATTTATCTGTCTGCAAGTGATTTTAGTATGATTTTGATTAATCATTTGTAGGTTATAATTCTTTTGAAAACTATTTATTCACATCCTTTGATTACTAATCTATTGAAGAAAAGCTCCTGTTACTATATATTTGTGCAAATATCCAACATATTTTGAATATCAGATTTTATCATCCATGACATTTGAAGCTAATATTGCCTCTATAGTTCCTCTCCATTTCTATTTTCATTGATCCATTTTTGAAAAGATATTTAAAGTAATTATAATTATCTCATGTATCTGCTATAATATCCTTTATGCCTTGTTTAGTTCAGAATTATTCCCACAGATATACTTCAGAAAGGTCCTAGATATCTATATTTTCTAAATTTCTAATGGTGTGATCCTTTATCAATAGGTCTTGTAGCAATTGTGAGCTTAAATACAAGCTTGTGTACAAGCCATTGCTCTAAATTTAATTCATGTCAAACTGTTTTCCCATTTTCCCAGCAGTTCCTATCAGAAACGAAGCCCTTCCAATGTAATTTCTGTTGTTGATTTTATAAAACACTGGGTACTTTTCTCAATCAATTGAACTTGCTAATTTAGTTTGTTCCATTGATTTGTGGTTTGTTTACCAAGGGCTAGTCATTTTGGTGGCTATTATTTTATAACACATACATTTTTAGATCTGTTAATATGATGCTCCCTTTATTCTTTCTTTTTCTCATCTCCCTTGAGATTCTAGGTCTTTTGTTTTCCCAAATGAATATCATTATTATTTTGTCGAGTACTAAAGGAAAGTATCCCCTCAGTAACATGTCTTATATGGCACTAAATATGTAAAAACTGAAGTAATACTGTCATTTTTTGTATTGTGTAAAAAAAATCACTAAGATGTTCTTTTCTTTTGACCCAGATATTCCACTGCTAGGGATTTATCTCAAGGAAGCAACATGGTTAAATGTCTGGAATGTGGGATTTGGAATTAGGAAAACCTGGATTCAAATCAATCACTTGCAAGCTATGTGACTTTGGGTAAGACACTGTTGATTAATCTCACTTGACCCCAGTCTTTATCTATGAAGGGAGAGTATTGGATTGTAGAGCCCCTAAGATCCATCCTAACTCTCTCTGTGATTCTATGAAGGACATTAATGATAAAAAAGAAAGGGACCATGTATACCAAAATATTTAGAGCAGCACTTTCTGCAGTGCAAAGAAATGGAAACAAATAAGGTACATGAATGTAATGGAATATTACTATGCTCTAAGAAAAGATGGATATAATGAATACAGAGGACCATGGGAAAACATGTGAAATGATGCCAAATGAAGTAAGCAGAACCAGGAAAATAATATTAGAATGACTACAGTGAATGTCAATGGAAACAAAAAGACAAAAATATCTGAAATCAAATGTGAAACTAAAGCTTGGCCCCAAAGAAGAACTAGGACATGTTAAATTCTCCCTTGTTTGTAGATCTGGAGAACGGGTATATAAAATAGCATATAATGTTAGACTTTTTCAATGTGTTGATTACCTTTGTTGAACTTCTTTTCTTTATAATAAGAGATGACAGAGTGAAATCAGTTGAAAATGTATTGAAATACATTGGAAAATGTAGGTGATGTAAAAATCAATACTGATTCATTTGTTTTTAAATCAACATCCTTTGACTCTGAGATATCACTACTAGGTGATACCTTTAAGAGATCAAAGTAGAAAGAAAGTCTCTATACACACCAAAATATTTAGAGTAAAGAGCAAAAATTTAAGGCCTGGGGCGGGGAGGGGGGACACTTTGGAAGAACTCACCAGCACATCAGTTGTCTAACAGTATATGCAATGTTCCACACCCATAGTTCTCTTCCTTTGCCATTAGGGAAAGTAGAAACTTGAAAGTTTCACCACTATAATGGCCAACAGAATTTGTTTTCCTTTCTCTCCCTACCTTCCTCCCCATACCATTTCTGTTGCTGTACTCAACAATTTTATTTTCCATTCCCCAACTTATGGGCATTTACTTTGTTTCCAATTCTTTGCTGCCACAATGGAATACTACTATGCTATGAAAAATACAAAGAAGCATGAGAAGACATTAATTAAAATAATATGAACTACCAGGCAACATTCTAAGACTGTGAAAAAAAAAAGTTTTCATTCTGCTGTGGTAGAAAGTTTTTTTCCCTGAGAGTTATCTTATAACAAAGAAATCACAGATGAGGACAAAAGTAATGGCAGGTAGTGGCGGGAGACAATATTTTTCCCTTTGAAATGTTAGTTTACTCTCTCTCTCTCTCTCTCTCTCTCTTTCTCTCTCTCTCTCTCTCCCTCCATATATATATATATATATATATATATATATATATATATATATATATATATATATATATTCTCCTCCTGATTTTTCTCATCTTTTACCACATTCCATGTTCATTTCTTTGTCTAGACCTAGCCACATGAAAAGCCTTGGAAAGGATTTAAATTTTTTGTGGGGTCATTTTATATACTGAATAATACCGTGCTCACCCAGGGGTTCCTTGGAAGGAACAATTTTAATTCCTCCCTTTTAGTAAAATTTCAATTATTTTCTTTGATGTTTAGACTCAGCCTCATCTTTTTTTTTTCCTTTGAGTGCCAAATGGTCTCCTTTGCTCTTTTGAATATCATACTTAAATTTTACAAAACAATTCTGGGTTGTTAATCTTACAGTTCTGAAAATTGGCTGTAATGTTTCTCATTGAGTTAGACTTGAGGCTTCTTTCTGTTGGATTTAGTCTTTTGTAGATTCTCTTGATTTGGGTTTGAATTCTGCATCCACAAATTTCTGGGAATTTTTTTTTCTCTATGATTTCTTGAAATATGGTATTCAGGATTTCTTTGTCACGTTTTTTTCTTTAAGATATTTATTTTCAATTATCTCTTCATGCCCCATATTCAAGCTAAGAATTATTGTTTTGTAGAGCTTTTATTTGCTTGCTTTAAAAAGTTTTGATACCTTTTTTCTTTTACATCACCTACATTGACAATGTCCATTTTACTTCTAGAGAGCCATTTCTTTCAACAAAAAATAAGAGGGAAAAAATAAACATTCCACTATCTTATTGTCCTGCTTATGTAATGAATGAAGACTGTGGTATGTCCTTTTTATCTCAGTGTTGAATACTTCTGTCAAGTATATATCTCCCTCTTTCATGGCTGATCCAATGTTTATTATCAGAAGGTCACTGATAAAGTTTATTTTATTGTTATATTTTCCAAGAAATCTTAAGTAATTTGGATCTATGTATTGGGAACAGTTTGTTGATCCTATAAGGTGCTGTTTTGTTTCTGCCAAATCAAAAGCTTTTTTAGGAACCAAAAAAGAAAAAAAAAAAACCTAATGAGATTTTGTATTCCTTAAATCTTTCAATTAATTGAGAAATTGTAAAGATTTTTTTTTTGTTAAATATTGCTCACAAAAGCCTTCTCGTTGCCTACTAATGCCCTCATTGAATAACATTCTTGACTTGTGTAAAGAGGACTCTCAGCATGATTTTGTATTGATGGAAACATAGGCATAGAATTTGTTTTTAGTTATTAATGTTCTCTTTTTTTGCCTTTTTGGGGAGATGAATAAAGTTTAATTTTTTTGCCTTGTCCTTTATATATTTTCCTTTAGATATCTTGTATAATGGTCACTGTCATATCACTTCTACATGAATCTTTAATGTTCCTCTTTCAGAGATGGAGAAATCCAAATAGAAAATAAAATATGGAACTGAGAAAACTGATTTTTATGTTTTGTGTATTAATTACCATTGATGTTATATTATTGTCTATAAAGAATGTATTTAGTATTTCTAATTTTATTCATTTCTCTATGACCTAAAGCACAGTTTAATTTTGTAAAGGTATCACATGGTTTTGATAAATATGCATATTTATTAAATTCCTGTTCAGGAGATGTCATCTTTTTCATCTACAGTTTGATCCATTCTATATTTTTTTTATTTCTATTTCTTTTTTGTTAGATTTGTCTAGTTCTGAAAAAGGAACCTTTATTTAAAAAAATATTGTTATATATATATATATATATATATATATATATATATATATATATATATATAAATGCCTTTCCACTATTCTATTACCTTTTACTTTGTGAAGTTGGATGTTATGTCAACTATTGCAAATATCTAGTGTTGACCAATGTCACATTGTTAATGGTTTAAGTATAATATAATTTCCCTATTTTTTCTCTCTTGATATAATGAGTTTCTGAGTTTTTCTTTGTCGGATGGCACAATTACAACTTTTGTGTTTTTTAATTCAGATGATGCATAGTGTGTTTTGTTCCAGACCTTAATTTTCATTTCATATTTGTTATTTCAGATGTTTCTTTTATGCAACAGATTGTTAGCTTTTATTTTTTTACTGATTCTGTCACTCTCATGTCTCTCAATTTAAAAAAAATTAACATTTAAAATTATGATTGTTAATTTTGTTTTTTTCCCCATTATCATTATTTTTTGGTTCACTTCCTCATTTAAGTAAGTACTTTGTTTCTGACATTAGTTTTACTTACACTACTCTGAGGCTTATTCTCACAAGATCTTCTCTAGCTCCTACTCCCACGTACCTGACATTTCTCAAGTATTTTGAATTAGCTTAATTGTTTATTTTTTATTTCTTTCCTTATTTTATCCCTTATTCCCTACCTAGTTAAGGATGTAGCTTAAATTTTTCTTTCCCCTCTCACTTTTTGTTTTTAGTAACTTTCTTCTATGTTGCCCTTTTCTAAAAAGTTTTCATTGCTTTGCTCCCTTCATTATTTCTCTTCCCTTCCAGTCTGACCAGAATTTTTTTCTGTAATTCATAGGCTATAACCTTCTTTATTCTCTTGGTGTCCCTTGTAGGATTAAAGTTTTTGAAGTGTAATACTTGAACTCCCTCTTCTGTCTAATTTTTATGCTACTGCCTTTGGAAGATTTCACCAGTCTTTTTTTTTTCCTAGCCGTGCTTCATTCTTAGAAATATTTCTGGAGGAAACAATGTCAGATGGAAGTAACTCTATGCAGCAGGAGTTAGCTTACATTGAGCTGTTAATTTTTCTACCATACCTATTTTTCAAGAGAGATTCTATATTATGGATTCAATGTTTTCTATGCTATTCATTGCATTTTAATTTTATGTTGAGCCCTTTTTTGTGCATTGAGCATACTAACTGCTGAATTAAATTCTTATTTTTTCTTTTATAAACTTTATTTTCCTTTATAGTCATTCTGAAGTGTCTTGGACATCATTTTTGAGAAACTCACAGGCCCTTCAATAATTTACTAATGGGTTCACTTTACTTAATATTGAATATTTGCTGCTGGTACATTTTTTAATGGTTTTACTCATTTTATCCTCATGTTTTTAGTATCCTTTGGTGGTTTATCTGCTTGTATGCCTGGATTTTCTTGCTACATTTTCTAAGTATTTAGCCTTTTTTTTTGTATTCCTCACTCCTCACTTTTAGGCCTCTCCTTTGCTTGTACTGAAGACTGTTGAAGGTAGAATAAATAATGTCCTTATTTGTTTATAGAGGATTTGGAATTTGCCAGTCCCTGTTCTGAGAAGCATCCAGAATCTAGGATCATCCCCAGCTATGTTATCACTCTTTTCCATTTACCCCCAAACAGGTAGTTGGATAGTACAATTTTCAGTACATTTGAGTCTTCCTCATCCCCACTCTTTTCTTTCACCTGGTTGGATAGAGTCATCATCTGTTACTCTTTGGTAGAGGAAGTGAGGTGAAAGGCATTTGGGAAGAGCCACCGAAGCCACAGAAATCTCTGCTCCAAGTAGGCTTAAGGGTGGGAGGCTGATCCCAGCTAAGTTTCCAGGTGCCTTTCTATCAAGACCAAGGCAGCTGGCTGACTATATCTGGATTGCTTTAGCCACCTTGACTTCTCTCTCCACTTATTTCCTTTCATTTCCCTGGCTAGATAGTCAGCACCTGTCAATCATTTCTTGCAGGTAAGAGGAACTGGAGATGTTTGGACAGAGTTACTGTGACTTCAGGGGTGCCTACCCTTGGTCTGTGGCCTAGCACAAGCCCACGACTTATCTTGTTCTCCCTGTCACAAGTAAATGGAACATGGCGGTGTTGTAGTGGTGGGGAGTGATTACTCTAAGTATTAAAGTTGTCTGGTATTATTTCACAAAATTTTTCTCTTGCCTGGAGTTGTTTCTCCTTATCATGAGGATTTAGTCCAAAATAAAACCTCCTTAGACTATGAGGGACTATTTTTCGCTTTTCTGTATATCCTCAGCTGGTGGTACAGTAGTTAGAGTACTGGACCTGGAATCAGGAAGACTCAGACACTTATACTCACACTCCAGCTGTATGACCCTGGACAAGTCACTTAACCCTATTTGCCTCAGTTCCTCATCTGTAAAATGAGTTGGAGAAGGAAATGACAAACTGCTCCAGTATCTTTGCCAAGAAAACTCCAAATGGGGTCACAAAGCGATGAACATGATTGAAACAATTGAATAACAACAATGAATACCTCCAGCACTTAGCACAATGCCTGGAATATTAAGTGCCAGGTGCTTAATAAATGTTAGCTAAATAATAAAAAAATTAATCTACATTTGATACTTACTTCCTTTGTTTGAAGACTGAAGAGCTGAGACTACTCATCTTGCTCCTCCCAGATTTTTTTGTATACATTCTTACAAACTTAAAAAAAATTTGTTTCATTATTTTTCATAAGCTTCCACCTCTGCATTTTTGACATGGGATTCTACCATTATCTTTTTCAGAGTCTACTATTATGGGGAGTGACACTATTTCCTGTTGCTAGAAATCCTCCAGTCACCAGTTAGGGTTGATCATTTTCTTTGCAAGAGCTGCAATTGCTTCATTGTTTTCCCCCTAATTCTTTGATTGCTCTTTCAAACCATTCCTATGGTTCTTAGAGTTGTTCCTCCATCTTTCAAACCATTCCTATGGTTCTTAGAGTTGTTCCTCCATCATTTCTTAGAGTTGTTCCTCCATCATTCCTCCACTCACAGAATTAATTGTAATCCATTCATCTTCCTGAGATGGTGCTGATCAATAGCTTTTGTTGAGAAATGTTGAACATTGAGATTGCTTTTTTTGTTTTGTTTTGTTTTCTTTAGTTTTCAGCAAAGCAATTTGTTTGTTCTAGAGATTCAGATTTAGGTAAAACCCTCTCTGTTCTGCATATAAGTAAGTCTTCCTTTTAGTTGATGTTCATTAAATTTACATAGTTTTTAGAATGGGAAAAACAATGTTAAAAAGATTGTTCTTTTGATATTTCTTTATTTTTCTCCTTCAGTTTTTGTATATTTTTTCAATAATGCTATTGATTTTTCTCTGGTATCCTTAATGAAACTGCTTCTTAGCCCCAATTCTTTTCCTAAGGCTGTTGTGCTTTATCTCTGTTTTTTTTTCTTCTCTCAGAGCAGTAGTATTGGAAGAAGTCTGTGCCCCCCAAATTGTGAGGGCAGACTCTGAGTCATCACTGCAATGGGGCCTATTAACTGCCTTTACTAATCACTTCTGCACTCTATTCTTCTTTCTATTAACATAAAGAGGTTGGCCGTGAGAGGCATAAGAAAGGCTGCTCCCAGATGCTGCTGTGAGGGATGGTCCCAGAATCCTTTGTCCCTGGAACTTTTCTGTACCTTTCACTCCTATTGACTAACTATTTCTTCCTTTCATTTATTAACTAGAAATGAGCATTTAATTTATGGTATTCTCCCTCCTCTCCTTATTCCCTGCCTTTGTACTCATCTACAGCTGCCCTCTTCTGTTTGGAGTTGATCTGATTCATGGGTCTCAATCTCCCTGAGAATAAGGTCCCCATTAGAATGCTTCCAAGGGGATAACTCTGAAAAGCAGTGTCTAAAATTGCAATAGGCCCCAAGTCAGTGATTGGGCTACTTGAGGAGCCTAGGGCCAAAGGGTTTGGAGTTACAGCTTCCTCCGCCCACTTTAAGGTTTATGGGTTCGTGGGTAGGAAGACTACTAATGGGCTCATTCTAAAAGCAAATCTCTGAAGTTCAGGGTGCTGACTTTTACCCTGAAATAGTGAATGTAATTTGCAAAGACTGTTGATCCCTTAAACAGCTATCTTTCCTAGCTAGTAAAGCAGATCTAAGAATCTGTTTTAGTAGCCATCCTGTGTATGCCAGTGTGGTTGCTGCTACAGGAGGCAGTCCTAAAGGTGCAAGGAGGATTGGCGAATTTTTCTTCAGTTCTTTTTTTTTTTTGTAAGAACTCATTTGGTATGGTCTCTCACTCTTTATATTCATGTCATTGCTGATTTTTCTGCATTTGGGAGCTCTTTAATTATACTATGTAGTATGGCTTGGGGAAAGTTGTCTATAGGATCCTGATTACTTCACCATCTCCCCAGAATTTCCTAACCCTTAGACAAAACATTTTTCCCAGACAAAAGCTGTCTAACTATGCTTTCTCCCTTTTGTACTTGTACAACAAATCAGCATAAAGAGGAGGGGTTGGATGAAAAAGATGCTGAAGTGAAATCAACCAGACCTGGTAAGTGATTAGATTAGAAAGATGAGGAAGAGGAAAAATCAAAGACAATCCTAAGGTTGCAAACATGGGAAACTGGGTGAAACGATGTTACCTACCCCCATCCCCCACACAATGAGAAATAGCTTAGAAGCCAAACCTCCACTTTAGAGAGGACAGAATAAGCTTTAAACAAGTTGATTTTGAGATGCAGTGATATATCATCCACGTAAAGATGTAATGAATAGATATTAATCCTTTCCCCAAACTCCCTCCTTGAATCATAAACACACACACACACACACACACACACACACATGCGTGCACACACATACACACACCAACAAACACTACCTGTATTGTCAATTGGTTATAAACCATTTGAAAACAGGAATTGTGGCTTTAAGCTTTGTAGACACATAGATGATTCATCATTATACATTACCAATCACATGACCAATATATTTAGGGGGAAAGCAAAAAAATAAATAAATACACTACAAACCCACATACCCACCTCATTCCAGGGCCCTGTTTTCCACTGGGAGGGACATGGCAATCTATTACATGGTCTGCGGGTCTCAGGACGCTCTCCTAGACAGAACTTGCTGGACACTGAGCGGTTGGTTCCGTCCTGGAGAGGCTGAAGGCATCGTACCGTGCGGAGTTGATACCCAGAACTTCCACAGGTTTTGGTACAATATTCCCATTCATCGGCCACCCAGCTACAGAAAGGAGGAAAAGACATACAATTCTAGTGATGTGGGGTCAACAGTGCTCAAGCCAAAGCAGAGAAATTTTGGTCTTCCACAAGCTATCACCCAGACAATGGACCCAGAAGCAGTCCTGATTTCGTTCAGAACATTTGACTCCCTCAGTGTCAGCCTCCCTCACTGAGGCTGGCTGCACCCTTTCCATGCCTGCCAAGAGACTGGCCTTGTGAATTTCTATGACTGAAAAATCTTTTCCTTTCTGATGATAAGTGTCTTTTTATCTACCAATCGTCTCTGGGTCCTTTCACTGGTTGCTGTTCCCCATGACTGGAATGTTCTTGCTCCTCATCGACTCCAAAAACTTTCCTAGCTTTCTTTTAAGACTCAGCTCAATTCCTACCTTATGAAGGAGGCCTTTCTGAGTGGATCTCCCCTCAATTCCTTGTGCCTTTTTAAAGCCCTCTAAGATTTCCTACCATCTATCCTCATTCTTTCTCTCTCTCTCTCTCTCTCTCTCTCTCTCTCTCTCTTTCTCTCTCTCTCTCTATGTATATATATACACACATATATAATGTATGGTGTGTGTGGTATATGTGTGTATATATATATATATATCTTTATATATATGCATATGCATATGTATATGTATGTATGTATGTATGCCTTGTTGGTGCCTAGTTATTTTGTCTCCTTCCATTAGAATGGAAGTTGCTATTAATCAACATTTATTCAGTACCTATTTGCAGGCACTGGACTAAGAGCAGTGAAGACAAAAAGAGGCAAAAGACAATCCCTGCCTTCAGGAAACTTACAATCTATGGGGAAAGCAAAATGAAAACAAATGTATACAAAGTATATAGGACATGAAAAATAGAAAGTAATTAACAGAGGGAAGGAACTGAAATTAAGAGGGACTGGGAAAGGCTTCCTGTAGAAAGTAGAATTTTAATTGACACTTAAAAGAATACAGGGGGAATGGGAGGGGGAGAAAGTTCTAGGCATGGGGGACAGCAAGAGAGAACACGCAGTGCCAAGAGATGGCGTATCTTATTTATGTAACATACAGAAACCCAGTGTCACTGGATTGAAAAGTATGTGGCAGGGATCAAGGTATAAGAAGACTGGAAAGGTAGGAGGGGGTTAGGTCACAGAGGGCTTTGAATGTCAAACAGAGCATTTATATTTGTTTCTGGAGGAAATAGGAAGCCACTGCAGTTTATTGATTAGGGGGTTACATGATTAGAACTGCATTTTATCAAAATCACTTTAGTGACTGCATGGAGGATGGACTGGAGTAGAGAGAGACATGAGGCAGTCAGACACACTTGTAGCTATAGCAGAGAAGGGGCCCTTCCTGAGAAGAGACCAGAGTCAAGGACTGTACCTCTCCTGGGATCACACTACCTTGAAAGCACTGAAAACTTGTAGACTCCCGGAACTAGCTCTGAAAACAAGCACTAAAAAGCCTGTTGCTTGAACAATACCTCCCAATTCCCAGGTGAATGTAAAATTGAAAGTCAAGAGATAGACTGGAAAAATGAGCAAACAACAAAAAGGAATTTGACATAAAAAGCCACTACAGTGACAGGGAAGAAAAAGACAGAAATACAGAAGAAGACAACAATGTGAAAACAACTACAACCAAAGCATCAAAGAAAAGTGCTAACTGGATCTAAGCCTAACAAGAATTCCTGGAATATTAAAAAAAATAATGGCAGAGTAAAAATAGGGAAAATATGTGAGAGTGATCCAAGAAAATTACAAAAAGAGAATTAATAACTTGGATAGGAGAGGTACAAAAAATACTGAAGAAGTACCACCTTAACAGAATTGGCTTAATGGTTTAAAAAAAGGCACAAAAATTTACTGAAAAAAGGGGGGGAAAGGCAGATTAGGCCAAAAAGAAAACATAGGAAATGAGTTAGATTAAGAAAGGCACAGAAAGAAGGAGAGAATAGTATTATTTAGTTTTGGCCACCATAGAACAGAAAGGACACTGATAAGCTGGCAAGTGTCTAGAAGGGGCAACTAGAATGATAAAGAAACTTGAGTATTTAAATGATGATCAGTTGAAGTAACTGTGGATGGTTAGTGTAAAGAAGAGAAATCTTAGGGGAATCATGATAATTGCCTCCAGCATCTGAAGGGATTAGACTTGCTGGCTTGTTCTGATTTGTGAGAACTAAAGCAATGGGATCAAATAGTGAGGAGGAAAACTTAGATGATACCTGGAAAAACCTTCTAACTATCAGAGTCGAGCAAAAGAGGAAAATGCTACATATGAAGGAAGGTCAGGGATTGTCCCTTGTCAGAGATCTTTAAAAAAAAACTTCATGACACCAAGCTGGGTATGTTGTAGTAGAGATACTCTTTTGATTATAGGTTGGGTGGGCTTTGAGTTAGATATTGAGTTCAGGGAGCAGCTAGTAGTCTAATTTGACTGGAATATGGAGTGTAAAGTCAGCTTTTAATTTAGAGGCAGGGAAGGTTTTTGAGGAAGGTAGTATGCCTTGGGAAGATGATTTTTCCAGTTTGTAAAGGATGAGCTAGAAATACAAGAGTCATAAATCAGAGATATCAATTAGGAGTCTTTGACTGTAATCCAGATGAGAGAAGCAGTGAGAGTCTATACTATGTTGGTGGCCATTTGAGTAGACAAATGGGGACAGATGGAAGAAATGTCAAGGATGGCAACTCACTAGATGTGAGGTATGAGGGAGAGGGAAGAATCAAGACAATCCAAGGTTAGATTATTATAATCCACTCTTGGATGACTGAGGGTATGTTAGTGCTCTCAACAGCAATGAGAGCTTGGAGAATCGTCAGGTTTATTGGGAAAGATGAGTTTTGTTCAGGCATTCTGATATTGGGAACACTCAAAAAAGTTATCCATTCAGCAGGTAGTATCTAGGTAACTTGGATCATTAACTATGATTACTGATTATTATGTCTCTAAAATAAATCTAGCTTCAAACTCAGTCTCACAGACTGTTAGCTGCTTTCTGAACCCTATCTCTAATGTTTGTATTTGCACAGAAATTCCCCATGTCTAGAATGCAGCCTAGTCTTATTCCTGCCTTTTAGAATCCTTGTCTCCCTTCACACAACATTGCACACAGTAAGCATGTAATAAATATCTATTAAATAAGTGAATGAACTACAGTACACAGATACAATCTATGCCTATCTTTGTGGGTTTGTAAAGTAGGATGGGACAATGAAATGAGGACCTGACACCACTGGGTTCTACTCATGTGTCAAGCATTGTTAAATTTGAATCTATAGACATTTATT
Organism: Gymnobelideus leadbeateri; assembly: GCA_011680675.1. Lineage (NCBI taxonomy): Eukaryota > Metazoa > Chordata > Mammalia > Diprotodontia > Petauridae > Gymnobelideus > Gymnobelideus leadbeateri. Next base: position 67,995 of record WOXC01011969.1, read on the forward strand.
GAAGTGGAGAGGACCTGGGACTGGTTCATATTTTGCTTCTGATGCTTACTGCCTATGTGGCCCAAGGTAAGTCCCTTTACTACTCCCTGACTCAGTTTCTCATCTGTAAGATAAAGGGGTTAGGGGGCGGCTAGGTGGTGTAGTGAATAGAACATTGGCCCTGGAGTCGGGAGGACTGGAGTTCAAATCCAACCACAGACACTTAACACGTATTAGCTGTGTGACCTTGGGCAAGTCACTTAACCCCAACTTCCCTCCAAAAAAAAAGCAAAAAAAAATATATAAAGGGGTTAGGGGTAGATGGTCTTCCAGATCTAGATGCATGAGCTATGATTCTGCCATTCATTTTTCATATGAAGTGGAGATTGAGAGTCAAGTAATATCATTAATAATGATGTTTATAATCATACTTACAGGGGATGTGTGCACTCCTGAAGATTGCACATTCTACGAATGGGTTTTGGCTTTTTGCTGGCTTCACAGAAGCTACGATGCACCATTTTGTTATCACTCTTCCTGCGGCACCCATATTTAGTGTACTGGGAACCTGGGGAAAGTCTGAAGAGGTTACTTTGGGCCCAAAGAAAAAACTTACCCAGATATGAAAAAAAATCTAGCTTTAAACCATAGCTCATTAAAAGAGTGACAACCATGGAAAGAGACACTCTTAGCATGCATCACTGAATCTAAAATAACAAAGTATGTAGATTCTGGAGTTGCAGAAAATTTATCCTCTTTTCCCCATTTTCTTGTTGTATATTACTATGAGAAAAATGTTGTCCACTTACCCCCACCACAGGGCTCTGAGCACTGTGACCAGCTCTTCAAAGCCCACTCAAAAGTGTCCAATTCTTCCTGAATTACATTATTGCTGTTAATGGTAGGCACTGAATCTTCATGAATGATATACTTGTACGTCAAACTGGAACGCGTGTCATTCTCCTGAGGAATAATCTATTAAATACATAATACAGCCACGTGAATTAGGCTAACAGAGCTGAGAAACTCTTAAATAAAAGATTCTATATTAATTCAACTTATTGTTACTGAAATTGGAAATTATCTCCTTTTTGTTCAAGAATGCTTAATCGGGTGTGTTGGCTACATGTTAAAAGATCCATTCATTAGTTCAATAGTTTTCTTACTTTCAATGTTATTAATCTCTCCTTTGATTTTCAGAATTTCTAATTTGGTATTTAATCAGGCATTTTTAATTTGTTCCTTTTCTATCTTTTTAGTTGCATGCCCAATTCATTGATCTTTTTTTTTTCTCTATCTTATTCATGTAAGCATTTAGGGATAACAAAATTTCCCCTAAGTACTGCTTTGGCCACATCCCATAAATTTTGATTGGTTGTTTGTTAAGAAAACCACATGTATTTTTAAGAGTAGAGGGTGAAAAGTCTAAACTTATTTTAAAAAATAAATAGAGATATTCCCATTACCAAAGGTCCTTTTATTTTACATAGTTTCCTTTAAACAGTAATTTGTACTTGAGTTTTGAAAGCATTTTTTGTTTAAAAAAAGATGTACATACAACTATTATAATCACACATGTATTGTATCAAGTGAATAATGAAAGTGTGCAATATTTTAAAATAAACTTCAAATAGGTGGCTTGCTTTCAAGAAATTGGGGCCAGGAGAAAAATCTAGGAGTCCACTGGGAAGAATATTCTGACTAGAAAAAGTCTAACCTTTATGTGTCCCAGAGTCTCAGAATGGAGAGGGATGTCAAATGCTTTCCAATCAAACCTGTACCTGAATAATAATTCCCACTACAGCACATGTGACAAGTTGTTGGGTACTGGAAGTTGTTCCTTCTGGGCAGGATATCCCTGTACTCCTGATGGGGCTCATTCTGCCTCTAAAAAGTTCAAATTTCTCAGAAGTTCTACCTAATACCAACCCTAAATGAGTCTCTTTGTAACCACTGCCCATCACTCCCAAGCTTGCCTCCTGTGATGGAGAATTTCAGTCCCTCATATATCCTAGGACTTCTCTTCCACAAGCTAAACATCTTTAATTCCTTCAATTTCCACATAATGTGGTCTTGAGGCCCTTTGCTATTCTCATCACCCCTCTCTGAACATTCCCCACTTTATCAAAAGTCAACACAAGTTTTAAGTCCCTACTATGTTGCAGGTGGTACACCGGGCATAGAGAATGGTCACAATAATCCTTCCTCAAGAAGCTTACAGTTTAATGATAAAACAGCATGGAAACCTAAGTAAAAACAAGCTATATAACAAGGCAAATTACGGCTAATCTCTGACGGATAGTGTGTGCGTTGAGGGGGATTAAAGGAAGCGTTTTGTAGAAGATGGAATTTTAGCTGAGATTTGAGTGAAGGGATCAGACATTTATTAAGCATCTGTTATGTTCCAGGCATAGTATTAAGCACTTTAAAATATCGTTTTATTTGATCCTCACAATTCCCTTTAAGGTACTTGAGGAAGATGAATGAGTCATGATTCTCGCATTTATCTGCATCTGAAGTGGAGAATGAGTCAAGTTATTATGATCTCCATTTTATAGTTGGGGAAAGTGAGGCAGACAGAGGTTAAATGACTCATTCAGAGTCTTGTAGCTAGGATTTTAGGTTGGATTTGAACTCAGGTCTTCCTGACTCCAGGCCCAAGTGCTCTACCCACTGTGACACCTCTATATATCCTGAAGGAAGCCAAGGAAACCAGGAGGTGGGAGAAGAAGGAGAAAATTCCAAACATGGGGGAAAGCCAGCAAAAATGCCCAGTTCCTAAAATGTTGCTCACAGAACTTAACATAACTTTCTAGATGCTATCTGACAAAGGAAGAAAACAGAAACACCAATGCACCTGTGGTATCAGAAACAACTTCTTTCTTAAATAATATACCTTCTGATTGCCTTAAATTTCTTTGTTTCTATATTATACTTCTGATACTTATTGAATTGGAAGCCCACTGAACCCTCTGCATCTTTATTAAATGTACTGTTTGAACCCAAGTGTAAGACTTTACACTTATTGCTATTAAATTTCACCATAATAGATTGGGTCAATGTTTCAGTCTACAGAGATCTCTTAGTATCCTTATTGTCACTCAGCATGTTACTTATCCTAAGATAGTATCATCTTCAAAATGAGATAAACATGCCCTCTATACCTTTATGTGAGGCAAGGGCCCAATTTCTTTGTATCAGGGACCCGTTGGGCAGTCTGGTGAAGCCTAGAGGCCCCTTCCCAGAATAATGTCTTTAAATGCTTAAAATAGTTCTGATCAAAAAGGAAATAAATTGTGTCAACTACAGCTCTTTCTTTTTTTCTCTCTCTTTTTCTTCCTGCTCTCTCTGTCTCTGTCTCTCTGTGTGTGTATCTCTGTATCTTTCTTTCTCTGTCCCTCTATCATTACCACCCCAAGCTAAGAACCTCTGATTTAAGCCATAAATAAAAATACCAATTAGTCCAAGGTATGGCACTATAGGACTTGTTCTCAATTGTCATTGAAACATAAATGGTGATTCTTTGGATTTAGAAAGTCAATCAGTTCTACCTAATTGTATTCTTTATTACTTAGCCTACGTCTTACCATTTCATCCACATGAGATAATCACATATGAAACATGTTGTTAATATCTAGGTCAACTACTTTTACTAAATTTCCCTGATCGACTAGTCATGTAACCTTGTCAAAAAAAAGGATATGAGGTTTGTCTGGCATAACTTTTTCCCTTCCCTTCCCTCTCCTTCTGGCCAATTCTTTAATGAATGGGATTATGCTTACTCTTTATGACTTACCCCCTGCCTTTTTCCCCTTAAGTATCACTTTAATAATATATTCTAAATTTTGCCAGCAGTCAAAAGTTAAATTCCCTTGTCCGTAGTTTTCTGCCTACTCTATTTCCTCTTTGAAGTTTGGGATGACATTTGGTCTTCTCTAGTCCTATTTTTAAAAGAAAGACTTGGGCCAGTCACTTAACTTTTCTGTACCTGTTTTTCCCCATCTGTAAAGCAAGAATGATGGCTAGGAGCCCATTCAGTTCTTGAATCCTTTGCTTCTATGATGCTTGTCAATTCTACCAAGTGCTTGAAGCATCAAGAGTTTTTGTTGATGCCAGTCTCTTTGCTCAACACTGTCCTTCTAAGTGGCTTATGGCTTGGAAGGCAGATATGTGGTAACATGTCAATTCTTGTCCAAGTTAAGTAGGTCAGTGAAAGAATTTTCAAAACTAGTTTGGGAATGGTATGTATGGGAAGGAAATGACAAGCTGTAGGTAAATGGTACTCTATATCAGCTTTTCTTTTCCTTATTTATTAATCTGGTAGAGTCCTTGATTGAGAGTGCTGAGGCATATGGGGGGATTGACCTTCTTCCCTCCCCCAGTTATAGAGGACGGAGTTTGGACATAGCTCCTCCCAGATCTTCCTTCATTTGAGGAGGGAACTGCATCGATTCGTACCCACCTGACTTCCTGAATTCACAATCTCCAGAAACTCATCATTCTGAAAGATAAAACTAATTTGGACCATTTTCTACTCTAGCTTTAGGACTTCATCATTCCCCATCACCTACTTAAGTTTATTTTTATGTGTTATCTTCCCTAAGTAGACTGTGAGGTCCTTGAGGGCAGGACCTGTTATGTCCTTTTCGTAACCCAAGCACTTAGCATAATGCCTGGAACATAGTAAATACTTAATGAAAGTTTACTGACTTTGATTCTGACTTTCAGAATGTTAACCATGCTTGAAGTGTGATGGATGGCAGCTGATTTTAAGTCAGACTTCAAGAGATTAAGAATAAAAGAAGCTGTCCTGATAGTCTGAATTTCCTAAAAGCAAGGAACTTAGTGGAAGCAAATTTTAAAACACCTTATAAGTAATCACATAAAACCCAAATAATCTACACATTTTAATAATGATGTTGTCCAATATAAAAGCTATTACAATGAAATTTATTTTTTTTAAAATGGTACCAAGGCAATCGTGACCATTATAGCACATACCAAAACAATGACAGAGTCATGCAAAGGCCCATCAGTGTGAAGAGTCTCGATGTCGTCTTCAATGTTGTACTCCCATTCCACTCCTAGGTCGATGAATGTCCGGGACTTGGCTTCCTCCCCCCGGCCATTTAAAATGTAGTGCCCGGTGGCTTGGTTCTTGATAGCTAAAGAATGGGATAGTTTGAGGGGCCAGGCATGCTAGAACTGAGGAGCCATAGTAAATCCATTCTTTTCTTAAAAACTAAAACCTTTTTCTCTCTCCTTATGTATTAATCATTAAAACAATAAGAATAATAATTATAGTATATCTCATTGTTTTAAAGTGACTCCTGCTTCCCACAATGGATATTAGTATTTGTATCTCTAGCAAGCTTCCTAGATGGAAGATAGTGTAATGTATATGTGTGTGTATGTGTGTGTGTGTGTATATATATACACACACACACACAAACACAAAACACACATTTGTTTATGTATATACAATACATATATGTATTGATACATGCATATATTTAAGCTTTGATAGAGCTTAAATGGAATACGATTTTTTAGGATACCATGTATTTATGTGCATGTATATAATGTACACACATATATGTATACACATGTATATACACATATCTGTGATTTCATTGGAATAGAAACTCCTGGGTGAGGGATCTCCCTCTACTAATATATCCTGGCACCTTCTCTGAAATGCATAGGCTTAGAGTGTAATATAGACCAGGGGTGCCAAATTCAAATAGAAATTGACCCCTGAAGCGCCATATTAACTTAGAAAACCATGAATTACCATTAATCTATGTTGCATCATATTTTATTTATTGTTTAAACATTTCCTAATGAGAAGTTAAGTAACTTGCCTAGGATCACAGAACAGTATGTGCCAGAGGTAGGACTAGAGCCTTGGCCTTTCTTGCTTGGAGGACAGATCTCTAATTGCTATCCCATACTGCTCTTGACAGTAATAGGGAGGTTTGGAAGAGGGGAGGGTCTGAAAGGAAAGATAATGAGTTCAGTTTGGGGCATGTTACATTTAAGATGATTTGGAATATCCAAACTAAGATGTCCAAAACATAGCTGGAAATGTGAGAGAGGAACCAGGTTAAGTTTGGATAAATAGATGTGTGTATACACACTTTTTGCTCAGTACTCAAAATTTACTGGCATGAACTGATAAGAGCAGAATCCCATATATTCTAATCATCTTTTTGTAAAGTCTGGGATGAAACTTGAAAATAATGAATATCCTGCAAACAATTTATGGCCTACAAAAATAATAATGCTTTCATTTACTGTGCACCTGAGGGAAGGGGGAAAGCAGGGGGTTAAAAACCCTAGGACTTACAATTATTACTGTTTTAAGTAATAACAGTGAGAATCAAGTTTTAAATTTCAGTTTAAAAACTGATTCAACTAAACTTGTATAAATAATTTCCTTTCTCTACTTTTAGGGTAAAAATGAAAGAAATTTCACTATGGCAAAAATTAAGTTAATTGGTTCTTTGAAACCTTGATGTTGTTTAACAACAGCAAGCTGCATGCTTAAATTCTGCACGTGGACTTGGAAGTGGAGCATTAGGCAAGTCCATCTGCATGACTTGCTTATGTGAGGGGAACAGGTTATTTCTCAAATGGACTATTAGCAGTTGAGAAAAAAGAGAAGGACCATTGGGGATAGTATAGATCATTGTACCAGTTGGAAAATGCAAGAGTGAGCAGGAAGAAATTTGATGAAATCATCCAGACTTTTTCCCCAAAGCTGTGCAAATACACTCAGAACACATGGCTTTTGTTCTGGCCAGAGAATATCAGACATGTGACCTCACCCGATTACAACATGGCAGCAGGTAGAATGACCTATTTTGGGGAGGGTGATTACAACTATGGACAAATGCTCTAATGTTATTATCCCTTAATGCATTTTGCTGTTGTTCAGTCACTTTCAGTCACATCCAACTCTTCATGACCCCATTTGGGGTTTTCTTGGCAAAAATACTGGAATGGTTTGCCATTTACAGATGAGGAAACTGAGGTAAACAGGGCTTTATCCTTTGCCTTTTTTTTTACCTTGAATTAACAAACCTACAAGGATTCATCCCCCAAACTAAAGCCTTTATTCTTTTATTAAGTCCCCTATTTCTTGAAATCCTTCCCTTCCTTCATTTAATAGATGAGGAGCTACCTGCCCTAATAATAGCTAACATTTATTTACAGCTTTAAGGTTTGCAAAGCACTTAACCTATTTAATACTCACAACAACTCTGTTGGGGAGGTGCTAGTATTATTCCCATTTTAAAGAAATGAAAACTGAGGCAGGTTAAATGCCTTTCCAGGAGGTGGAGTAGCTAGTAATTTTCTGAGGCAAGATTTGAACTTCCTGACTCTAAGTCCAACCTTCTATCCATTACATCAGGAATTTTCCCTCATTTACCCTCCCTAACCTCCACAATCAAGCTCTCCCTTTTTGTATCTCAACTGATAATTGTTTAGTCATTTATGTCCACACATCATTTTAGTTATTTGTATATTAGATTTTAAGTTCCTTGCATATTAGGACTAGTCTTTTAAGATCATAGTATGTCTGGCCAAGTGCTTAGAAAGCTTCCTATCAAGGAGTAGGATAAATGAATCTTGCTTAAGATAAACATAGTGTAGGTCAATGACCAAGTCAAAATCTGGCATATGCTTATTAAAAGACAATTTTGCTAGAGTTGTTGTTGTCATTGTTGTTCGTCCTCAGATCTCAGAGGACCAGTGATATACATCAAGAGGGTGATATGTTGACTTGTTCAGTGAATTGGATTTGTGAAGCAGAATCATGAAAATCATCAGCCTCACTAGGATAGAGAGACCTGACCTCATAGTCAAGGAGATCTGGATTGAGTTTTATCTCATATGGTCTGTGTAGACCTTACCAGTACCATGGGATTCTTGAAGACTGCAGAGAAGGGGATAACCTGCACTGGAAGAGAGTTTTCTCACCTGGGAGTTCCCTATACCAAAGAAATCACAAGTCCCATCCCTCACCCTGGCCCTGTGCAATTGCCACTTTAAAAAAAATTTTTTTTTGGTTCTTAAAACTAAAGCATGTCTTTGATAATTGTACGTTTAAGCAGACCTTAGCATGCAGTGCAGAATGCAAGGATAGAAACACTTACCAAGGATATGAGGAGAAGCTTCGTCTTCCTGTATTAACACATGTCTAGCACCAGGGGGAATATCAAACATCTTAAGGTACCCTTTTGCACGTTCAGTAACCAGGACACAAGAAGGAAACAGAATAGCTGAGGTTAGTAGCAAGCTACATTATTATTGCTTCTACTTGCAGAAGTAGTCACTTCAGCAGACTGATAGGTTTTGTAACATCTGGTATTTGCTTGGGACAAACACTCATTAATGGGGGGAAAATAAATTAGTGATGAAGGTCACCTAGTCCAGATCCTTCAATGAAGTTGAAAGAAATGAAGAGCATTGTTCAAAGTCACACAGGCGGTACTTGGTAGAGTTGGGTTGTGAAGCCCATTGCTCCGGGACCAGATTTCAGCACTCACCGATGATCCATCAATCCTTGTTACAAACCTATGCATCCCTCCTCTTGTTGTGCTGTCTCATGACAACCAACAACTCAGGCAAAGGCAGTATATTTCCTATGTTCTGGCAAGAGACCATTCTCCCCACTGAGTAGCCTTCATGACTGAAAAACTTCATGGGATTCTGAAATACCCCCATCTGTATCTGCCATTTAAAAATTGCTCATGGTGACTCCTGGCAGCAAATTATGGAATTAGTAAATACTTTTATATCAGGATGGAAAATATATTACCCTAAAGAAAAAGGAAAAGGCAAATTGATTGCTGATGGGCAATGAGATTTAATAGGCCCATCAGAGATAAATATAAGTCAGTTTTCTAGATTTGGCCAAATTATAATATTTAGCAATATCAGCAAGGTGATGTTTTATGGCATTTGGCACAGGGCCTGCCATGAACTATGTACTTAATAATTCCAATAAATTTAATTCAATAAACATTTATTAGTTATTATTTTAATAATTATTTAATATTAATAAATCCTAGTTGACTGCTTACATGAGCCTCTGCCTTCCTAGTCTTTTTATAACTTACTTCTTCCCCTTCTCCTATGTACTCTGATCCAGTGATACTAGCCTCTTGGGTGCTCCCTCACTCAACAAGATATTCCATCTCCCTTTTGCTATTGTTGAGTTGTTTTAGTCATGTCTGACTCTCTGTGACCTCCTTTTGGGTTTGGTTTACTTTTTTTGGCAAAGATACTGGAGTGGTTTGCCATTTCCTTCTCCAGCTCATTTTATAGATAAGGAATCTGAGGTAAACAGGGTTAAGTAACTTGGCCAGGGTCATAGTTAGTAAGTATCTAAGACTAGATTTGAACTCAGGTCTTCCTGACTCCAGATCTGGTACCCTATTGTGTCATTTTTGCCCCTAGGCAAGAACTGCCCTTAGCCCATTATACACAGTTTATGTTCAATATTTATGGTTGTGGTTATAGAGATTCATTTTTCACCCTTTAAGTCAGAGACTACAATTTAAAATGAGTAACTACAGAGAAGATGGTCAAAGTCTATGCCCCAAAGCAAAATTAACAAACCAATTAGTTAAATATTGAATGCAATCAACCCAAGCAATATCCTCACTCATTTTTCCTCTCAAATTGCCTTAGTATTTTGACTGAATAGACTGACTACCATGGTTCCCCAATAACAACCTTATTCTTGCATCATAAAACACGTGAAATGTACTGCTTTTGACTCTATCTGGGATGCTTCTAAGTGCCAAGCTCCAGAAGCCATTGCAGCCAATTCCTTTTCCGCCAGTCACAGTGGCCCATCTTGCTGCCATTTCCATTTCCCATAACTCACCCAGAACATTTTTAGCTGCTTTTGTTTCAGAAAGAGATACATTGCGAGCTCCTTTGGGCAATGTGAAGGCTCCTCTTGTCTTCCCTTAAATAAAACGTCTTCAGTTAGTGCTTGGGGGGGACCAAAGTCTTCTTGTTTCATTGACCATATTTGTCTGCCATAGGCATCTTATCAACGTAAATAAGACTGAGACAAAGTAATAGTCAATGAAAGTAAGAGTAAGTATGAATGAAAAATCATGTAGGTGATTTTAAATTCAGATACTTGCAGATTTCATTTTCCAGTAACTTGAGTTCCTTCTGGCACCTCTTGCTTAAGAGTTTCCCTGTTGGAAGAGGTTAATTAGTCTATTGAATGACTATGTTGTCAACACCCCCGGCGAAGCAACTCACGTTGAATTAACACTGAGCTTGAGTTGGGATCTGTGACTGAGGAAAGTCTTCTCTAAAATCCTTTCATAGGCAGGGTTAATTCCGGTGACTTCTGCCTTAGATCACAGGGTGATATTTATGCTGTTTAAAACGTCATCCGTACTCCATACAACCTTGGTAACAGAATGCGTTATTCTGCTTTAAATGTCCTGTTAGGTATTCAGTGACTTTGTATAGCAAGAAAACACAGTGAGTTATTCATGCTCAACCAATCTCCCTTAGTGCTAATGCCTTTGCTCTATTGATAACCTCCAACTTATCCTGTAAATATCCTGTCTGTACATAGTTGTTTAATGTTTTCTTCCCAATTGAGGATCTTGATAGCAGATTGTCTTAGCCTTTCTTTGTATCCTGCTGACTAGCACAAAATAGATACTTAATAAATGTTTGATTTTTCAGGGAGATTGCTTATAGGATGAGCACAACATAAACTCATAATAATATAATTCATGAAAAATATATAAGAATTAACAGAAAAATTGGCATAAGAATTAACAGAAAAAATAATATTCATGAGCTCATAATAACTGAAATTATTTTAAATATGGTCTTCATATTATTAAAAAATTCTACACCAATAATTCTGGACAGCTATGATAAAAACACTGGGATTGAGGGAGTAGATTAGGGGCCTAAATCCTTGCCCCATAATGAACCCACTTCACTTCCTCAAATGTATATGGCCCCAAATAAAGGTTGCACTTGAATAACTTTGCTCTGGGTTGTTGACCTGTGTAGGACTACAAGAAACTGAAAGAATAAAAGATGTGTGCAAGGTAAAATTTTAAAATGTTATCCCTTTTCACAGAGGTCATTTTGCTAACAATGATATTCCAGTCTGAATTTTGTCAAGTTCATTTTTTCCCAGTCTTTCAGAGACTAGGTTAAGATAGTTTGGGAGGGCATAAGAGAACAGGCCATGAAAATGTGTGATATGCTCATGTCCATCCAACGCTCATGTCTGACACAAGAAAAAAAAAAAGTTCTTCAATGGCTGTCCAGGGCCCCAAATAAGTAATGTGAAACAAAGAGGAAATAAACTGAGCATCTAATTTTCTCTTTGTAAAAATCATACCCATTAGAAGTCATCACTAAGTTTAATCATATAATGTCAAATAAACAGAAATAAAGGCATGAGCCATAAAACTTTTCCCATAACATTGAAACAGTACTGTTAATATTTTATATCCAAATCCTACTTCAAAATCATCAAACCTTAGGTTGGTTCCATTTGGTGACTGAACATTTATAATGTTGATGCCATGGAACTGATAAATCACTTTCTAAAAGCATTTCATTATATTGTAGAGATGGGAGATTATGGGTCAATAATATGACACATACTATCAGAGACAGTTTGGCATAATAAAAAGCACCGTATTGGAGTAAGAGGGTCTAGAATCTTGGCTCCACTATTTATGACCTTTACAAACTGGTTTACCTTTCTGGGCTTCAATATTTTCATCTGCAAAATGAGAGAACTCACTGGATCATCTTGACATTTTCTTAAAGCTTGGAATCCTAAGAACTCCATCACCATCTATGAGCTACATAATGTGGAAAGATTCTTTTCAAAGTCCAAGCAGGTTCAGGTCAAAGTCATAGAAGAAAATCCAACCAATGGCTGGTCTGACATTGTTTCCTTCCATCATCTTTATCTGAGCATACCCAGGTCAATTTGGTAGGTTTGCATCTTCATAAGAGGAGGATGAAAATGAATGGAGAGGGGGCGGCTAGGTGGCGCAGTGAGTAGAGCATTGGCCCTAGAGTCAGAAGGACCTGAGTTCGGATCCGACCTCAGACACTTAAAACACACAAAAAACTAGCTGTGTGATGTCGGGCAAGTTACTTAACCCCAATTTCCCTCCAAAAAGCAAAAAACAACAAACAAACAAAAAAAGAAAACAAATGGAGAAACTGTGGTCTATACCATGGGTTCTGAGTCAGTCAACACAGGGGTCTCGTCATGGTACCAAACAAACACCATATTCACATTTGGGATCTCATCATCATTGAAATGGGTCAGCAACACTAGTTACTATTGAAAGTCAGTAATGCTTGGCATGTTAGTTGTAGGGGAATCCCCCTTGAAAATAAGTTGCCCTAGAGTGAAATATTTCTATTTGAAGCTCCCTGAAAAAATTCAAATTGTAAGAAAATATCTAAACAAAATTAGCACTTTTGTGAAGTACTTTATGTTTAGAAGGAGCTAAATATTGCATCATGTTAACATCATCCATTAAAACTTTAAATTCTTGGGGCAGCTAGGTGGTGCAGTGAATAGAGCACTGGCCATGGAGTGAGGAGGACCTGAGTTCAAATTCGGCCTTAGACACTTAACACAAAAACTAGCCATGTGATCTTAGGCAAGTCACTTAACCCCAATTGCCCTCCAAAAAGCAAAAAAAAAAAAGAAAAACCAACTTTATATCCTACTGTAAATTGCTATGAAAGTAGACATCCAACTTAATATTAACATGTCTTTTTCCTTTGAAAGAAGCTCTCATTTCCATGATTATATAATAGTGATAGCTCTAATAATAATTTTCAATAATAGTGCTTTCAAGTTTAAAAAGCATTTTATCTATGTAATCTCATTTAATCTTCACAACACCCCTAGGAGGGAGGAACTATTATCCTCATTTGATATATGGGGAAACTAAGGAACAAAGTAGTTATGTGACTCATTCAGGGTCACACAGCTACTGAGTGTCTGAGGCAGAACATAGACCAATTTTTTAGTAGAGCCTTAATTTTAATTTAAAAGTAGTCATTTAAAAAGGATTTAAAGCCTGGCTTTTGGATTCTTAGAAGACACAGGGACAGAATAACCTGTTCACCATGAAAACAGAAAGAGCAAAATGAGCACAGAACATAAAACCACAACGACCAAAAGCAAGACATTGCATTCCTTCTCAGGCCTTTGCAAGCTTAATGGAAAATTCCAAAGTACATTACTAAATAAAAGATTTATTCATCCACATAGTCTACTTGCTTTTTTTTGTTTGTTTACAAAGAAGTTTTAAATGGTTATAATCAGTGATCTCCATGTGATTTTTTTTTTCTACACAGGTACTGAAGTCTATATGAATTCAGTAAAAATAATTTATATATATATATATTATATATATGTAATATGCACATATAATTCCTAAGAATATAATTACACTGAAATAACCAAATGAGTAGATCTTATTACAGAAAACTACGTGTTAATCTGCCAAACTGCAAACTTAACAACACATATGTATACACACACATATATACACACATGCACATGCATGCATATACATACATGACACTTTGGCCTTCTAGGGACAGTGTGACTTGCAGAGAGAGAGGAGAGGGTTTGGAAAATCTCTCATTTGTAAATAACATTGTACTAGTACTGACCCAAACATACATGAATGCATGCAAACACCGATCTTACCAGGCTTCTTGGGAGTTCTGGTAAATGTTCCTTTCACAGTGCGACAATGAGAATTATCTCCTCCACAGACTCCACATTTATCCTCAACCTTATTGGAACCAATCTCCTTATCACAGCCCACTTTCTGTAGAAAAATAACCATAAAGCCTTCAAGGTTGGGACTGGACTGTTCCAGAGATGAGCCCAACCAAGACAAGTGAAATAATACATATGATCTGAAATTTCCCAGAACTCTCTAGCTTCCATTTCCCCTTTTTCTTTAAAGAAATGTCCATGAGCAGTAAAATTGAGCCAAATCAATCTTTTTTCCTTCCCTGCCTTTCTGGAGTGATTTGTTCAGATATGCCCATATTGTGGATCAAATTTAGGACATTATCTTTACTAGACTAAAAAACTCTTTGATAACAGGACTTTGCATCTCCCTGGTCTCTATTAATAGGCCTAGAGAAGATAAATGACTTGTCTTTAGTCCCATAGGTAATGAAAATAACAATAATAGTAATAAGAGTTACAATTTCTGAAATGCTTTAAGATTCACAAAGTGCTTAGTGCATATTACTTCCTTGGGTCCCCTCAATTATCCTTTGTTATTGTTGTTGAGTAGTTTTTCAGTCCATCTGACAGTTTGTGACCCAATTTGGAGTTTTCTTTGTAAAGATACTGGAGAGGTTTATAATTTCCTTCTCCAGCTCATTTTACAGATTAGGAAACTGAGGCAAACAGGGTCAAGTGACTTGCTCAGGGTCACACAGCTAGTAAGGGTCTGAGGCTACATTTGAATTCAGGAAGTTGAGTCTTCCTGACTCTTAGCCTAGCACTCCATTCACTGTGTCACTAGCTGCCCACAAACTACCCTGTGAGGTAGGTGCTATTATTACCCCCATTTTATCAATGAGGAAATGAGGAACAGGCAGGTTAACTGACTTGCCCATTCCTGGAACAAAATTCTAACTCTGGTCTTTCTGATTCCAGGTTTAGTGATGTACTCCACAGTCATTACCAACATCACTGTGGCTACTGTGGCCAGCTGGGTTGCCAAATCTTGTTGCCCTTCACAAGAGCATCAAGAGACCCAAATTGACTTAGGTATAGAAATAGAATAAGGTCTTTGTAATGGAAATACAAATGTAAAGATCTTCCCTGCCCCTAGGTTAAGTGAACCTGGAGCCTGTGGTGGGAGGCTTGTTTTTCAGGAAAGCCCACACCTTGATACTTTGTGATTGGGCAGTAGGTCAAGAAGGTTGTTACATTCTCTGAGCCAGGAGAAGGCTATATAAACCCTGATGGGAGGCTTTGCTTTGGGCCTCACTTTGAGAAGTGTTGTGTGATTTGACCAGATGAGACTCTGGGCAGCCATTGAGAGCCCCCTGGCTTTGAAAACCCAGATGTTGATGCTTCCCTCTCTGGTAACTGTGATTTTGGTATTGATAATGGTTGGACAGTTTGGAAGCCTGTCTGTTTGATCTGTCTGTATACTCTGAAGTTCGGGGTGCTGACCTTTTCCCCCTGAACTAGGTAATATATGTTTGATTAATTAAAGTAAGCTTGTTAACTGATTTTGAGTTGCTTTCCTTTAGAAAAGCAGATCTAAGAACCTGTGTTGGCAGCCACTCTGGGGATGCTGGGCTGCTTGCCGCTACAGTCTTCCATAACAATGCTATCACCATATTGTTCAAGGGTTGGTCAGTTGTTGTCCTTCGTTCTCAAGGAGGACCCAAATGATGTCACCATTTTGGGGTCAAGGTACAATAGTGTTGAGCTGTGACTGATCATATCAATAGGAGCTTGGAAGGCTATACCATAGGTCAGGGACAAATTGTCCCTATGGGCATTTGGAGAGGAGGGTTAAGGGATTACCTAAAGGACCTCCTCCTAACATCACCATCACAGCCCATCCCCCAAGATGATGTAACTGGGAAAGTCAGAAGGGTAGGAGTATATAATGATCAGTTGGGGTCACACTGGACGTACCACACACTCTCCACGCACACATATGCTGTAGGGATCTTTGTAAGAACAACGGGTTCCATCATGCACCAACTGTTTCATATAAGCCACATCCCCCGTCTCTTTGGATTGGCAGTAAAGGTGGCATCTTTTGTTGGCTGCAGAGGGTGGAGAAGAACATCAACAGTTTCCATTTAATGGGATGCTCTAGACAGCACGCTTGGCTTTTTGTTTAAATTAGAAAGTCTCAACAAAGTCACCTGAAGTTGAAAGGGATGCTGTACAAATAAGTAAAAGCAAGAGACACACAGGAAACAAACCCATGTCCTCAGCACTTAAGCTCACTTGATTCTCATGACAGCTATTGCTGTCATTCCAATTCAGCAGATGAAGAGACTGAGAAACAGGAAAGTTCAGTGCCTTGCCCAGTGTCCAATCCAAGATTTCCTGACCCCAAGGGTATGACATCACCTAGCTACTTATCAAATGGAAGTTATGGTTCAGGGAGAAATTCAATCCATTTATCAGCACATTAAAATCTCTGTGAATGGAGATGACATTGAAAAGTGAATTTTAAAGTGCTTTTAAGTCCTGGACCATTACATTCACCAACAGAATGTGAGGAGCTGAGCTTATTTCTGCTTCTAAAGATGCCAGAGAAGTGCTCAGTTTTCTCCAAATTAGCCAGAGTCGAAATATCAAAACACAGGGATGGGGGTGGGGTGAGGATGGGGGTGGGGTGGGAGTGGGGGTGAGGGTGGGAGGTCTCAGAGTAGATGAATTGAATTGTGATCAGGCAAACAAGCTCCTAGTAGATGGCCTGGCTTCTTCTCTCAGAGTTTTGTAGATGGCAGGTAGTATACTGAATGCTGCCTCTATTGGAGCTTTGTACACTTGTTGCTTTCAAAGACTTATTTCTCTTGGAGTCATAATTTCTGGACTCCAAAATGTCAGCTTTTACCAGAAAAAAAAAATATCTGAGAAGAAGTAGGTTTACTTGGTCAGGGCAGACTTCATTGCTCTGATTTTCCTCAGGCTTCCCTAAATTCATGATTCCAAAGGAACTGGGGGGGTTCCATTCTCAGATATGGACGGGCACTCAGAACAAGAAGGCTATGACTTAATCTCCTAGCCTCAGGGAAGCCGAGGAGCAGACCAGCAAAGAAGAAGGTCATTTTTGTCACTCTTGTCCATGTACCCTGGCCAAACTAGAAATATGGGCAGAAACACTCAGAGCTTCCTTCCTACAAACTGAAAGCTGAACAGGTCACTGCTGGACCATTTCTATCCTTCTGCCAGGCAAGCAGCCAGAGAAGGTGGCATGTCTTCTTGCTCCATCCTTAGGAATGATCGATGATAGAGGTGAGGAGGTGCTGGAACCTGGCACTCAGCAGGACTGGGTTGCAGTCTTTCATTCTCTTAGATAATCTCTGCTAGAATAAGAGTGTCCTGGGGGCCCTTTTGTCATTTCTTTCCCTTTCTCTCCCTCCCCTCTCTACTGCTCCTCTCTTCTCCTTTCTTTTGCTCTTCTTTCTGTTATTTCCCTATTTTCTTCTCTTCCCTTCCTTTCCCTCTCTCCTTCCTTCCTCTATTTCCTTCCCTTCCTTTCCCTTCCCTTTCCCTCTCCTATTTCCTTTTATTGCCTTCACTTTCCTTCCCTGTTTCCTTTCTTTCCTTTTCTCTCTATTTCCTTTCCTTTCCTTCTCATATTTCCTTCTTTTTCCCCTTTTTCCTTTCCTTTCCTCTCCTCTTTTCTCCTCTCCTTTCCTCCCTCTCCTTTCCTCTCCTTTTCTTCCTGTCCCTTCATAGATCACAGAACTAAAGGTAGAGGGAGTGTAGATACTGGAGTATAGACCAAAGGCCTCATTTTACTTACAAGGGGCATTATATGATTTGTATAAGGTCATATATAGGCAGGAAACATCAAATGTCGGATCTGAACCCAGGACATCTGACTTTGAAGCCTCTTTCCATGCTGCTGTGATACATCAGTATACTTAGGTGTTGTTGCTAAATAAGAAAAATTTCTAAAAGACCATTCATTAAATACTTTTGTGTTTCACAAAGTGGTGTGTGTGTGTGTATGAGTGAGTGAGTGTGTGTGTGTGAGCATGTATTCTAGATCAACTCTCCATCAGCCAAAATGCTCAAGAATTACTGTCCAGGAAGAAGAGTCCAGTTTGGACCCTGAATCATTACCCAGCACACTCATCCTGGTTCCTATTTCATAGCACAAAAGGCAACTGTGACTTATTAGCTTCAGCTTGTCCTCACTTGAAAACTCAGGCAAGCACCTCTGTCCTGTGTCACCAAGTCAAATTCAACAAGCCCAACAGATCTTGAACTTAAATTTCAAAGTGTCCTTGGTAAGACATGAGCAACAAGAGGACTGTACTCACCATCTGCATGCTCAAAGGGCAGCCAGTGGTGTTTGCTGTTCTGATACTCAAAGTGGGAGTTCCGCTGCTGGCACTGCTGGGCTCGAAAATCCTCAAAGAGCTTCGAGCACTCTTCAGTGTTACAAAGCTGGTACTCAAAATTAACGCCAGGGCAATCCTGACCACCATTGATTGGCCTGAAGAAAAGACGAATCTTTAAAAGGTTTCTTGGCTCTTGGTTGGTGATAGGAAGTTTCCTTACACAGTGCCCAACGGCACAATACCAGAGGCTGCCAGCTTCAAGAGACTGAAATCAGACATCCCAGCTTAAAAAGGTTTCTACCATGGGGGAAAGACAGCATACATAAGACAAATGTGGAAAGTTGAGAAACATACATTTTGATGACATCGGAAAGAAGGAAGCAAACAGAAATGAGCATGTGTGCCCAGAAAAGGGATTCCCACTCCCTGAAATAAACAGCTGGCATCACTACTAAAGGAAGTATTGATCAAATCTTATTCTGAGAAAACCAGAGATTCCATCTGAAATTGGCATGAATGTATGTGAGGGCTAGAGAGGGCTAGAAAACCCAGCATTTATCATCAAATTCATGCCTGATGGCAGAGACAGGAGAAGATTGTTAGTCCTAAAAAGCCCATCCAAAAAAGGGCCTTCTTAGCTCTACTCAACTCAACGATAAGAATCTTTTCTTTTTTTCTTTGAGAAGCACTTTGGAAAACTGCCTCTTTAATTTCTGGGTAAGATGCCATTCTAGAAAGCAGACATGAAGGAGGGTGAGCCCATCTCCTCGTCTCTTTTTCACCTTCAGTTCCAGCATAGAAAGCCATCATGGAGAAAGACAGGATAGCAAAGGCAAGAGGATGGGCCAAGATGCAAGGCTTATGGTTGTCCTAAGCCTCCTGAAATTACCTAAAACTTTGGGGAGGCAGGGGTATTTTAAAGAAAGGAGACTGGGAGAGAATCACAACTAAGGAAACTGACAGGAAATAGAAAGAAAGAACTGAAGTAGAGAAGAAAAGGGGAAAGACAGAGGTATAAACTACATCTGTAAAGGAGGGGGAGGGATTTAGTTCCTTTTCCTTATGATTAAAGTAGTCACAGATAGCCCAGAATCTAATCTTAAGGTGAAAAGGTGTCAACACCCTCAGGACATAATGATAAGAAAACAGGTGTTGGGTGAAAAGGTGTTGGTCCGGTTTCTGGGTCATGTGACTAACAAGAAGGACTGGACATTTTCTCTAGTCCTCATTACCATTCAAACTTCTCCAGAAAAGGAATTGTACACAACAGGAAAAACCAAACCAAAAAAAACAAAACAAGAACAAAAACAACTGCAGCTATTTCAACAGTCTAAGCCACCGAGAACCCTAATAAGTTAACAACTCAGCCAATTAACTAGAGAAGAGCCTGCTCCCTGGTTACCTCCCTAGTTACAGTCTCTCTGGATTTGCAACAGGATTCAATTCTGCTCCTCTTCCCCCTCTGTACACACATGCTATGCAGTGGAGGTGGAGATTCGGGAAAGCAGGAAGCTTGCTCTGCTAGGGGCAGGAGCAGGGGCAGTACACTATATCGCAGTAACAGTCAGTCAGACAATTAGGGAGTGGATAGATCTAGGGTAGGGCACTAGCTTGAGTGAGGGACTTCACCAGGTTTGAATGAAAGGGGACTGGTATCCAGCTGAGGCTAGTCTGTTTCCTGGGGAAGAATCTTAGGGCAGAGAATGAGGCTGGTAGAAAGTAAGAGGAGGCTGAGATAGCCTTGAGGTCTAGCTCTCAGGGAAACTTCCATTCAAAAAGAAGGAATCCAAAAGTGTATGATAAGGGAACATAAAGTAAAAAGACTGACATGATTAAAGATCTCAGGAGGAAGAAAAGCCAGTTTAATACCTTGAATGCAGCCCAATAAACCAATAGGGAAGCTATTAATAACAGAAGGAAATATGGTCATCCAATCATTTAAATAAATCCAAATACTGCTGTCAATAAATAAAAAGGACAACAAATCAATACCCAGTGAAGCAGAGGACCCTGTGGATTTCCAAGAAGATGTCCTTCCCAAATGGCTCAAGAGAATTAAGAATCATAACAACAGAACTCACGACCTGGCCAGCAAACATGGCAAAAGAGGCTCAAAAAGGCAATGAGGAGAAGAATGCCTTAAAAAGTCGAATTTGCCAGATGGAAAAAGAATCTCAAAAGCTCACTGAGGAGATTCATTCCTTCAGAGTTAGACTGGAGCAAATGGAAGCTAGTGACTTTATGAGAAATCAAGATACTATTAAACAGATCCAAACAAATGAAAGAATAGAAGGCAATGTGAAATATCTCATGGGAAAAACCATTAACCTGGAAAATAGATCCAGGAGAGATAATTTAAAAATTATTGGACTACCTGAAAGCCATGATCAAAGAAAGAACCTAGAAATTATCCTTAAAGAAATTCTCAAGGAAAATTGCCCTGATGTTTTAGACCCAGTGGGGGAAATAGAGGTTGAAAGAATCCACCGATCGCCTCCTGAAAAAGATCCCAAAAAGAAAACTCCTAGGAATATTATAGCCAGGCTCCAGAACTCCCAGATCAAGGAGAAAATACTCCAAGCAGCCAGGAAGAAACAATTTCAATATTGTGGAAACACAATCAGAATAGCCCAGGACCTGGCAGCTTCTACACTGAGGGATCAAAGAGCATGGAATATGATATTCCAGAGGGCAAAAGAGCTGGGATTGAAGCCAAGGGTCACCTACCCAGCAAAACTGAATATGTTGTTTTAGGGGAAAATAAGGTCATTCAGTGGAATAGAGGCCTTTCAAGCATTCTTGAGGAAAAAACCAGAGTTGAATAGAAAATTTGACATTCAGACACAAGAAGCAAGAGATGCTTGAGAAGGTAATTAAGGAAAAGAAATCAAAAGGAACTTATCAAAGTTGGACTATTTACATTCCTACATGGAAAAACAATAACTGTGTTTGATGAAACCTTTCTCAGTATGAAAATAATTGAAGAAGGGTACATGGTTTATGTTCACAGGTATACATGGATAGAGGGCACAGGTTGAATTTGATGGGAAGGGATGATTCTTTTTTTTTTGAGGGCAATTGGGGTTAGGTGACTTGCCCGGGGTCACACAGCTCAGTTTTTATTTGTGTGTTGGGTGTCTAGGGCCGGATCCCAGCTCGGGTCCTTCTGGCTCTGGGGCCAGTGCTCTGCTCGCTGTGCCACCTAGCCGCCCCAAGGAAGGAATGATTCTTAAGGAGTGAAGCCAAGAGGTGAGAGAGGAAAGTGGCAAGAGGAGATGGAGAGAGACAGGGTAGGGTAAACTATCTCATGTAGAAGAGGCAAGGGGAAGTAGTTGCAGGGGAGGGGAAGAACAGGAAGGCAAAAAGACAAAAGCATATTCTCATTGAAGTTGGCTCAAGGAGAGAATCACATACATACTAAATGGAATATCTTACCCTCACTCACTCTCCTGAGTAGGGGAAAGGGGGATGAGAGGGGGGATGATGGAGGGGAGGGCATTCTGGGGAGAGGGGAGGTTAGAAGTACCCACTATCAAAGAGGAACAGGATCAAAGTAGGGGATGGACCAGGTGGGAGGTGAGACAGGTGGGAGGGAAATATAAGCAGTCTTTTACAATATATCTACTATGGTAATGTTTTGCATAGCTATACATGTACAACACATACTGAATTGCTTATCTTCTCAGAGGGAGTGGGTGACAAGGGAGGAAGGGAATGGATCTGAAAATTGAAGTTTTAAAACTGAATGTTTCATAAGATGTCCAGGCAGTGGGGCTCAGAGATTCACTTTGCCCTAATGGCAAAGTCGAAGGGGGTATGGGAGAAGATATGGGAGAGAGTAGACTGGATGAGGGGATATCTAGTGGGACTGCTATTCTGGGGTGGTGGGTAGGGAAAAAATGGGGGGAAAATGTAACTCATAATCTGGTGGAAATGAATGATGTAAACCAGAAGTTAATAAAGCATTTGTTTAATTAAAAAAAAGAAAAAAAACAAAGAGCATAAGGACTCAAAATGCGATCCAAGATGACACATTTTATAAACTTGAACCTAATCATGATGAAAAAAGATATGTTCAACAAGAGAGAGGCATTTGAAGCATTGCTGCAAAAGAAACAAGACAGGAACAGATTATTTGTTTTGTAAACACTCCAGAGATCAGAAATAAAAGAAAGCAAAGAAATACAACACCCAAGGAAACCATAAGTTAGAAGAACAAAACAAACAAAAGACTTATCACTGGAAAAAAGAGGACAAAAAAATAGGAAAGTTGTTAATTCTTTAGGGTGTGCAAAGGTCTTTGTTTAATTAGAGGGACAATTCCCAATTAGTTAGAAGATGGGCATATGTCATGGTGGTCTTTAAATGATAGTAAGTTAGAAAGCTTAAGACAGGAGCCTCAAATAGGAAAATAACCCAGCCCTTGAAAATAAACAACACAACTTTTGCCAGAACGGAGATTTTTCTCCTTTGAGCCCCCTTCCCTCCACCTGCCATAACATCTAGCAATGGAGCTCCTCTCTAAAGGGAAACATCCATGCAGCATTTAGAAATTCTCTTCAAGAGAATTTAAGTCATAGTGTTAGAAGACACAGATAGTCCTGACAGACACTGATACAGAGAGGTAGGCACTTGAGGTCAGAAGCAGGTTAGAGGAGTGGGCCCTTTGGCAGAAAAGAATAGAGCTGGCTATAGATAACCTTAAACCATAGAGAGGAGCAGACTGTGGGACGTGAGGTGGGCAATTCATCCAGAAGGGACACAGAAAGAAGGGGGACATTTGTGAAGCCTCCCCAGGAAAGGAAGGGCTTCTAGGCCAGGCAGTAATGGAGGAGGGAGTAGCCTTGGCTACATGTGTTTCTTGCATGTCACTATCATATACTTCAAATTTGCACCTACTCTTACAAATGCTGCACATGAAGAGGAGCATGCAATAGCATGAAGGATCCTCTGATTCCATCCTCTCTCATGTATGTCACCAACCACAATCTTGGAGCTTCCCTGAAGGCAACATTTATATCTTTTAAAATAAAAGTAGCGGTGGCATATACTGATTTACATAACAACAACTGGAAATGTTTTATAGTTGCTGTTTTCATGATGACGTTTTAGTAAATGCCTTTGCTTTGGCTGGCTACTGATAGGAAGAACTTTAGTCTAGGCTCTTGAGTTATGGTATTCAAAGAACAGATCTAAAGACCCACCATCTCTACCCTGGAGCCTGGGAAGAGCAGCTGCCCTCTGGGTATACAAGCTGAGAGTAAAAGCACTGAGTCAGAAAGGATAAGCCAGGGGGAATGCTACTCATGGAAGGGCTTTTTCTTGCTATTTCAAATTTGGAAAAGTTCATTGGAAATTTTAGTGAATTTTTAGCTTTTTACTCATGATATGGACACAGATGGGATTGCCCAAATTTCCAAGTGGGATTGACCACTCCATAGGAATGGCAAGGATTCGAGTCCAACGTGTCAAACAACCTACTAAAGATCACAGTTACGCAATTACGCTGAAATATGTTCTCACTCACATTGGGTTATTGCACTGACGTGTCCTGAAGCGAACTCCTGTCCCACACGTACGAGAACAGGAGCCAAATTTGGTCCAGGACCCCCAGTTTCCATCTTGCTTCTCCTGATTGGCATTTTTCCACATGCAGTGACCCTTGTAGCACCACTTGAAAAAAATCAAGATATGACCCAGATTAGTAACACAATTAATATTGATGAATTAATAATATGAAAATAATTCACATATTGAATTTGGTATATGATGCATATCTATAAACCAACAGTCATTTAAATACCCACTCTATGCCAATGCTAGAGATAAAAAGACAAAACTATGGGGCAGCTAGGTGGCACAGTGAGTAGAGCACTAGCCCTGGAGTCAGGAGGTCCTGAATTGTAAAGACCATTGTAAAGATTGCCATCTTGTAAAGACCTTGAAATACCAAATGAGGTTTTATATATGATCTCAGAAATTAAAGGTAGTAACCATTAATATTTGATGGGGGTTGGGAGGTAGGAGAGAGAACAGCACAGTCAGAATTGTGCTTTAGGAAATCTACCTTGGCAGCACTTTGCAATGGTGACAATGGTCCTTTGTACTTATGTAGGGAGACAGCATGATGTAATGGACAGAGATGGCCTTGCAGTGAGTAGGGAGAGCTGGTTCCAGTTCCTACTCTGACACATTGACTATATAGTATATGATTTATAAATAGTGTGTGTGTGTGTGTGTGTGTATGTGTGCATTGTGCACTTGCTTAAGTTGTTGTCCTTTATTCTCAGAGGACCAAAATGACATCACTATGTTGGGGTCAAGGTACAGTGAGTGTGTCTGACTGTGACTGATTAGACCAATATGAACTTGGAAGGCTCTACCACAGGTCAGACATGAATAGTCCATCTGTACATTTGGAGTGGAGATGGCTCTAAATTTGCACATCTCACATTTCTTTGATCTACTGCTCTTTGATATGGGCACACTATGGTGGGGAGTACTGTGCCAGTGTCTCCAATGTCTCACAATCAATTCTCCAGTTCTTCAGAGAGACCTTGAGAGCGTCCTTGTATATATAATTATATACACATATTGTCTCCCCCCAAAGATTGTAAATACATGGAATGTAATAGACCCGTAGCAATAATTATTTGTAATGATCGCTGGTTGATTGATAAAAATCCCCTGTTCTCAACTTCTCAGTTGAAGGTAATATTTAACATTATCCCCAAATATAATATATAAAAAACTTTCATTATAGAAAAAGGAATTTAAATGTAGGTTTTAGAGCTATTCCCCTAAAAAATCTAAATAATCACAAACATGAAAAAGCAGAGCAGACTAATGAGATTTTTTTAAATATTACATATATAGTGAGAACAAAAGCATTAATATGAGAATTTATGATTTAATTGTTTATAACTTTCTGGAGTAATGAGAAGAGATTCCAGAGTATATCCCTGCCTTAACTCTAACAGTCACCAAGTTCACACTAATGTAGAAGTAGCTTATCACCACCAAGAAGAATGTAAGGGTCACCCAGGGCACTCAAATGAGGGATGACCTGATTACACTCTGTCTCACGCATAGCATCAACCAGTTTTGGAGCATCCCCAAAGGCAAGATTTATACCCTTTAAAATAATAGGAGCACTGGTGAATATTGATTTATATAACAATACTAAATTCTATCTGTACTGACCTTCATTTTCAAAACTTTCTCACACACTCTCCATCTCTTTTGAGCCTTAAAACAACCTTATAAGGAACGTAAGAAGATTTAGTCTCAGAAAGATTAAGTGAACTGCCAACACTACCATGGGTAAGAGCTCACACACGACGGATTACCATTCAGGTTTTCTAGGAGAGCTGTCTGGTTAGAGACATCCTACCAGAAGGATTTGATTTAAAAAATAAAACATCCACTCTGAATTCAGCTGCTTTTGAAGTTTTGGCTTTGGAATGCTGATCTTCGTCGTCATCGTCTTCCTCTTCTTCTTCTTCTTTTTTTTTTTTGCTTTTTGGAGGGGGAAAGGTAGGGTAATTGGGGTTAAGTGACTTTCCCAAGGTCAGGAATGCTGGACTTTCTTAAAGTAAAAGATGCCTATGTGAGCTATCAAGTAATGCATCTGTAAGGTTTTATTAAATGCTTACCAAGTTCCAAGCACTAAGTGCTGGGGGATGGGATATATGTCATATAGTTAATATATTAAATATTTAATGGAATTAACAATTAATAGAATTAAAACAATAATATAATTTATATATTAACAATATCTTAAGGGGCGGCTACGTGGCGCAGTGAGTAAGAGCCCCGGCCTCGGAGTTGGGATGACCAGAGATCGAATCTGGCCTCAGAAAATGAGCACCCACACATAAATAATGACTAGCCATGTAACCTTGAGCAAGTTACTTAACCCCAATTGCTTTAAAAAATATCTTAGATAATATATAACATGCTATATGCGCACATATGTACACAAATACACATGTGTGTATATACACACACACACACAAAACATATTCATTGTAATGGGGGGAAGTATAAGCAGTTCATTAAAGATCTCATGTAGAAGGTAACATTTTATATGAACCCAGAGGAGGTCAAAATGACAAGGGACTGCATTCCAGGCCGGGGGCACAGCCAGTGAGAAGCCATGGAGGTCTTTGGAACAGAATGTCTTAGTATGAGTCACACCAAGACCAGTTTGCCTGGGCCAAGCATACAACAAGGGAAGCAATTTATCGTAAGACTGGAAAGGTAGATTGCAATCAGGTCAGGAAGTGTTACAAATGCCAAACAGGAATCTGTAATAGATTCTAGAGGTGTTAGGGCGCCATTAAAGTTTACTGAGAGGGAGAGTCAACTTGTGTTCTGGAAATATCATTTTGGCAACTCTGTGGAGCTATAAGTAAAACAGTTACGTAAAGTGAAGAAGGAAGTGTGAACAAGGTGCCTTAGCAAGGCCAAAGTCATTGGTTGGGGCAGCTAGGTAGCACAGTGGATAGAGAGCCAGACCTGGAGTCAGAAAGATTCCTCTTCATGAATTCAAATCTGCCCTCTGATACTTCCTAGCTGTGTGACCCTGGGCAAGGCATTTAACTCTGTTTGCCTCAGTTTCCTCATCTATAAAATGAGCTGAAGTAGGAAATGGTGAATCACTCCAGTGTCTCTGCCACAAGAAAAAAAATAACAAAACACAAACCCTAATTGGGTCAGAAAGAGTCAGACACAACTTAAAAATGACTCAAAATTATTTTATTGCTAATGTAGATTAAGTTTTGTCAACTGGAGATCTCAACATGGCTTTTTTGTTTGTTTGAGTATATATAGTTTTTCTGTTAGTAGTACAGTCTACCCATTGACCAAAATGGTCTAAGTAGTCCAACTTACATCCATTTAAGGTTTTAAGACACCCTACACAGCTTTCCTAGTAAAGCAAGTGTTTCTTCTGTAGGGGGTTACAAAATATCAATGCTGAGAAACCTTCAGAAAGAAGAGCCGAGGAAGAAATTTCAATCACACCAAGAGGGCACAAATTGCATTAAAGGAGTTAATGTTTTGAATTTTAACTCAAAGTCTAAATACATTGAACTCTGAAATACTAGTGGTTATTTAGGCCTGCTATTTAGACTAATCTAAGGGTTATGTTCTCTATAACTTGTCACTCCCCTTTAATGCAAACACATACACATACACACATGAGCACATGTTAAGGTTAAAGTTGGAATGAGATTTACTCACTTTCCCAGGGGCACATTCAGTCCCATCAAGTGGGGGTCCTTTCTTAGTCTTACAGAAGTAGGGATTATCAGGATGGCTGCACCATAGCTGTTTACATGGGTCAAAGGTTCGGAACTGCAAAACAGAATAAAATGCTTAAATGACATTGTAAATAATATAAGATTTGAAAATAGTATATTTCATATCTACCTCATATCATGTCTCATTTACATTTCATTTTGGTTCATTAGCAAAAGTTACAGTATGTTTTACATAAAATGATCACTTATATAATTCTCAAATAGATCATCTCTTTTTGGCTAATGTAAAATATCATATTAATAAATTACTAAATAAATGTCAAATTAGTCGGTTTCTAATCTTATAATTATTCAACTAATCATGCTTAACTGCTTTCTCTACTGACATGAAGGAAAATCATTAGATATCTTTGGCCATCCATTTTCTCATCTATAAAACAAGGAGCTTGCCGTTAAGGTCCTTCCCATAATTAAATCTATTTTTTGGAGGTGGGAAGTCAAGGCAGTTGGGGTTAAGTGACTTGCCCAAAGTCACACAGATAGTAAGTGTAAAGTGTCTGAGGTCAGATCTGAACTCAGGTCCTCCTGAGTCCAGGGCCAGTGCTCTATTCACTGTGCCACCTAGCTTCCCCCCTCTTTAAATCTATAATACTATGTTATTATTTTTAATATAGTTAAGTTCACAATGTTGATATCTAAAAAGGAGACAATGAGTATTATCATGTAAATTTTAGGTAAGAAAAAGCTTCAATCAAAATGATTCCATTGAATCCCTAGAAATATGAACTAAGTTTTTAATCATGTGTATTTTCATTCACTTGAATGAAACAAAAAAGGACAAGTATATTTGAAAGCTATATTATTTGAGAGGTATCTATAGAGAAAGGGACTGTATCTGTGATTTCAGTGATATAGGGAATTCTTAGATGGCAAAGTTATTTCCACCACATTTTCCTAATATGGAATTTGGTATTTAACAACTTAAATATATGTATACACAAATGTAGGCTTCTATGGAAGATAGATAGATAGATAGATAGACAGACAGACAGACATGGTAGATAGACAGACAGGCAGGCAGGCAGACAGACAGAGAGATAGATAGAGATGGGAGAGGGGGAGGGGAGAGAGATGTGCATAGAGATGGGATACAGATCAATCAATAGATAAAGAAGTGGTAGATAGATAGACTGATTGATTTAGATCTATAGAGAGAGAGGGGTATATTTATATAGGGTATCCCAAAAGTCTTAGTACAATTTTAAGCTTTAAATACCTTAAAGTCTTTCCAGCTTCTCCTCTCTCCAATCTATCTACCCCACAAGTACCAAAGCAATCTTCCTAAAGCACATGTCTGACCTCCCTCGATCAAACATCTTCAGTGACTCCCAATTGTCTCTAGGATAAAATACAAGTTTTAAGCTTGAAGAGTTTAAAACTGAACCAAGATTTCTGGGATACCCTGTAAGTATTTACATTTACAAAGGCCTTTCCTCACAGTCATCCTATGGCATAGGAAAAAAAATGTTATTTATAGATAAGGAAAGTGAAGGTCAGAGAAATAAAGTTAATTACTAATTCTCGTGTAATATCAGAACTGGAGATATAACCCAAGTATTCTCACTCAAAATCTAGTGTCCTTTCTAATATGCTAGACTGACAGGTAGATAATATGCATATATGTCTGTATATATACAATAGATACAAGTGCATCTATATTATACATATATATGCAAATGTAGGTATATGTATGCACACATATATGCATTTGCACATACACACACACCCATGCCCTTTGCCCCAACTCTATAGATAAACTCCAGATTAACCCTTGAGATTACTCTCCCTCCCACACTACCATATCTTGTACTTGGGAGTTTTCCTCCAATAAGCTTCTCCTTACTCATGAAACTTCCTTCCCTGACAAGATTGAAACAAAGGCAAGCAAAGTACTTTTAAATTATTTGCGGTAAGACTACATGCTAAGACAAAGGAACTTGTCTAGATCTGATTTAAATGTGAAAAAGAAAGATGGACTTTAAGGAATCTATGTGAAATCATCAAGGCTAACTACCCTCTTTTCTCATAGATCTATCAATCACTACTCTTAAACTTGAAGAAAAGCACTAAACAGACTTAGATTTCCTCAAGGAGGCTTCTGAGTCACAGGGGAAAAAAATGGGATTTTACCTCTTCATTCCTTTTCTTTCTAAGTCTCTGTGGATCTGAACCTAATCACCTTCTGCCATAGTATAAATCAATTCATTCAGCACAGCTCATTTAATCAGAATTAGGTGCACAGAGTTTATCATTTAAGTTTTAATATTACTTTGGGTGACTTACCGCAGTACACATTTTATATCCGACCCCAAAATCAAAGCGGCATTGTTCATCCATAGAATAATTGATTCCTGGTAGTTCTGGGAGTTTGGGCCAATCGTGTTCAAAAGGGTCATCAAGAAGACAGTCATAGGAACTGTGAGAAGGTAAATAGTAGCTACGGTCAAGTTTTTGGACATATTTCTATGAACATAATAACCATAATGAAAAGAAGAAGAGATGGAGACAGGATGAGGAAGGGGAGAAAGAAAATGAGGAGAAGAAAGGAGGAGGTTGAGTTGTGAACATCTTCCTCAAGGGGCCTTTAATTCTACTGCTGCATCATAATTATATCATAGGCTTCATGTACATGTAAATCTTTTTTAGTTGCATTCAACAAATTTAATGGCATGTAGCTAATGTCAGCATTTACCACTGCTTGATGCAGTTATACTTGCTGCTTCCAAAAGTATTTTTGTACATTTTCAATCTGCTTATCACGTGTTCTGAGAAATGCTATCAATTCATTTATTTCTTTTTTACTAGAAAGTATTCTTTCAATAACTCCCTCGGGGTGATAAGCCCTGTGTTTCATTAACATTGTATGAGTTGTTGTTAGGGTACTTTCCAAATCTGTTGAGGTCCATTTTACAAATCTGAAATTGCATGTTAAGATTACCATTGCATAGACATTGGTTGCTTTCAACATATTCTTAACAGCCACAGATTTCTTCTTGATACCTTAATGCTTCTTTCCTGGAGAAGTACAAGTTATTTGTTCAAACCCATTGCTTCCATTTAACTTTTGGATCCAAGCTCAAAATCTTCTTTCTCTATCTTTCCTTGATGTACACTAGGGATTTTATACTCATCTACTCCAAATGATAATTTTTTTTAAGTATGAGGGAAAAATTCCATGAGATTAAAAAGGCTTCTCATGTTATCCTCAAGGAGTCTGGAGTTACTGAACAAGGGAGATTATGCAAAAACAAACAAACAAAAATGATAGTACATGTATACCACACATCACTGAAGACTGCAGAAATTTAGCACCAATCAAATACGAAAGACAAAGTATGACCCTGTGGCTAGGATTGTAGATCAGAAACTCCTTGCCTTTCAAAAACTATCAAATGATAAATCCTTGCTCCACAGACACAGACTTCAAAATACCCTTCAGGATCAAACAATTGAATAATGCTATAACTAAACCATTATCACAGACAGAACCATTGCCCACAAAACCACCAACATAACACTACTTTGTAAAGACTCAATAACACCATGTGGATACAGTGTAGCCTTACAAAAATATTCGTCACTTCCAAAGTACACAAAATGATAAAGTTATAGAAAGTTATAGAAGCCATGGAGAGAAATGAAAAGCATATGGGAGCAAGATGAGTCATGAATCATGCTTGTCATCCTGTCTCATACTGAAGTTATCCCAAAGATGCTTTTGGTGAACTTACAGAAAATGAATTTACAGCTCAATAATTATGTTAAATTTTAAAACAACTACTTTACCTATCTGTTCAATCGTCCAATAAATATAAACATTTAGGTTTATATTACTAACATATTATTTTAAATAATTAAACTATAGAAATAATTTTAAAATTTATTAGAGTATTTCTTAATTCATTAAATCAATATTAATATTATTGTCAAACATAATATGAATTATATTATTAATTTAATATTAAATATAGCACCAAATATATTAATGCAATGTTATGTAGTTATCCTAATTTGTGTTATTATATTAATCATATTGATCAATAATTAGTGTTAATATAATGTATTAATATATCACTTTATTGATGATATGATAATTGAATATAATGTTAATGATAAAATTAAAAGATCACCATTTATATAGAACTTCAAGGTTGAGAAGGCACTTTATGAATATTATCCATTTTATATTCACAAGAACCCTGGGAAGTAGGTGCTATTATTATCCCCATTTTACAGAGGAGGAAACTGAAGCAGACAGAGAAAAGTGACTTGCCTAGAGCCACACAGCTAGCAATATCTGAGGCAGAATTCAGACTCAGGTCTTCCTGACTGTAGGCCCAGTGCTCTGTGCAATATGGCACCACCTAGCAGGACAGTGACTTGACTGCCCACCATTTCTACCTGAATTCTACCCAATAAGGATAATCAAAGTGGATCATCTTTATGTAGCCCTCTTTGGATGACAGAGATCTCGCCCTACAACTACCTTGTGAGATACATTGTGTAAAACAGCACAATCATCTGTTTATGAATGACAAAGCTGAGGCTCAGAAAGGTTAATGGACGTGGGCATGCCCATACCCAAAGTATGTGTTGGAGCCAGGCCACTGAGTACAGAACCGTCAGAGAACCCACACGCCCAAGTTCAGACGCTGGCTGTGACACCACTCGTGTGCCCTTGGGCAAACCCCAACTCCTCTGGGAAGCAATTTCTCATCTTTAAAATGAGAGAGTTTGACTAGATGGTCTCTGAGGTGCTTTCTGGCTCTGACTCTGATCCCGTGGCCTCTCTGGGACTCAGTTTCTCATCTGTAAAAGGAAGGGTTTGGCTAGATGATGATTTCATTTTGATATTTGTCCTCAGCACTGAGTACAATGGCTGGTACTTAGTGGCTCTTAATAAGTGATTAGCAATTGATGGATGGATAGGTTGCTTTTACTATCTCTTCCAGTTCAAAATCCATGATATTATGAAATTATCTGCTTTTGAATGTCTAGACTTATACTTTGTCACATATGTCTTCATATGACCAAGGATAGACATGGACACCTGGTGTCTCTCTTTTCAAGTTACAGTATCTCAGTACTCTCAACACATGCCCATGGGGTTCTTACTGTATGTATCTTTTCAATTCCTGGCCACTGCACCGGGACCAGTGATAGCGATGAAATGCTGCCTGTACCAATGGAGCCATAACACTTCCCATGGCTGTCTCGTCACCACACCTGTTTCCTTGACCATCATGCTCCATTCCTAACCTAGAAAGATCAAAATGAGATAAGATCAGAAGGAACCAAAGGCATGCTGATGAGTGTGGGAACTGGTTTGATAATTTCAAATGTGTTTAATATATGTTCAAGAAAAGAAGATTTGTGCCAATTATTATAAACTAAGCCAAAAGCAGTACCAATGAGAACCTTTATGCCTGTTGGGAGGAAAGCTGGCATTCTTTGAGAAACCACATTTACTATGGAATAGAGTGTAACGAGATAAGATAACTTCCTACATCTCAATATTGTTTCACAGCAAACCTGAACCCAGTATGGATGTCCCAATGGGGAACCACTTGTTCACAGTTTTAGTACATGACCCCTTCCCTGGTTTAGACATGTGAATGGTGGGAGAGGAACAAAATGGCACCTGGAAGATCTGACATGCCTCTTTCCAAAGTACAAACACAAATGGAAGAAACAGGAATAAAAACATTTCTTTCTTGTTTTTCTGTCCCTTGGTGGCAAAGAGTAACTTACACATGGCCAGTTTCATGGGCCACTACAAAGGCTGATGAAAACCCATCTTCATGATTTAAGGTACAGCTTCTTACTGGATGACACATTCCTGTGACTGGTGCATACCCTGCAAAGAATAATAATTTATTTTTTAAATGCTCATTTCATCTGAAAACTCCTAAGGAATTGCTGCTGTATCCTTCCCTACCAAAAGGTCTTCTGTGAAACAAGGACAGTTACCTGTCCTTGGTAAAGCCATGTCCTACAAAGCAGCAGCCATTTGAATGCCCTTTCTTTTGGATGAAGATACATGATATGGTCTTAGAGATCATTTAATCAAGCCCCCTCACTTGAAAGGTTAGAGAACTGAAATCAAGCGTGACAGATGGCTTGTATGACTTTGATACCATGGTACTGACCAATTTTTAAGTCCATGAAAACTGATAGGGAAGTTAGATGTATGGAATCTGTGTTTTTCCCCAATGCCTATGTCAGAATTCATCACAAATAGGTACAATGAATAGAAGTCATCTTTTTATGTTGGTCATAATTTTTAGCATTACCAGTCTGTCCAACTCATGATGGATTTTGTGGGCCACTTCCCACAATTCTATATCAGTTGTAATTTAAGAAAAGTTTAATTTTTACTAATATTGTCTAGTCTGGATTTTTTTTTATCTGATTGGCATAGGGAACTCCCAGTGATGGAATTCTTTCTTTCAAAGAAGTTTGGTGACTATTCTGTAATACAAGATATAAAAGATTTGCCTTGGAACACTGAGAGATGTCTTGTCTTGGCTCATGTTGCTAATATGTGTCCAATGTAGGATGTGACCCTTCTTTTTCTAACTCTAAGGCTAGCTCTCTATCCACTATGCCCATATGCATCTCTTGGACTTATTATGACAGTCTGAAAGTAATGAATACTAAGAAGTATTCTTGTCTTTGAAACACTCCAAAGAAGTCAATGGAGCGTGTTAGACAGAAAAGATAGACCTGAATAATATAAAACTATATGCACTGCACTGACAACTGTCTGGTTTGAAGGTTGCACAGGGATCTCCTATTATATGACAGCATCATTACCTTGCATACCAGCAGGGCCAAAGTCTTGCCTCGTTAGAAAAATGGCATGATCATGGTGCTCAGGATGGTTGGCATCTGACTTCTGCTGTTGACATGCCCAGCGGCATACATTCTCCAGACTCCGGGATGGATTTCCTCTCTCTATGAGGCTGATAGACTGAACAATAACAACCAATTAAACATGTACATGCCAGATTTTCCCTTGCCTACTTTCTGTGCCTTTATTTGACACAAAACATTTGGGCTTCTAATTCTTAGACAATTACCTTTATAGCCTAATGAACAGAGAAAACACTGAGTGAGTTTCTGGAAGTATTTCAAAAGACCAATGATAAAGCATGGTCCTCATCCCTTGAAAGAGAGAGGATGGGCTCAGGGGGCATAAGGACACAGAAATCATTGACATTTTGCTTGACTGAATATCTGTTACAAGGGCTTTGTTATTTTATTTCAGAGTGGGGTAAGGTGGGAGGGAAAATGACTAACATTTTGCTCATTGGAAAAATATTTTTCCAAGTGTCCTATTTGCAGGGAATGACATGAGATAATGGAGAGAAAAGAGAGAGCTAGATGCATTCTCTACTTCCCAGCTGTGCCGTTCTCTGACCATCAGAATGGAAGGTAAAAAGTTGCCATTTCTTGGGATGTCTGAGTCAAATAAAACAATTATTTACTATTGAGTGCCCACTGTGTGGTAAGCCCTCGCTGAATGAGAGAATTCTCTGTTATACAACATTCTAACATTGGTCCCTTGGGTTAAGCGTGGAAGTGGTTAAAATGTTTCTTGGATTGGTTTGTATGTTTCAACAAATGCTATTATCAGTGTTTACATTCTTACTAAAATAAGATATATGCAGAACACATATATCCCCTAACAAATGGTGGGACTACTAGTCCCTGGCCCTTAAGGATACCAGCTGGAATCTGTTTATATTCACTCTGATTGAGATAAAGTAGGTTAGAACCATGGGTACTAAATCAAGACTCCATGACATTCTATCTCATCAGGAGATAAAGGGATGAAGTCCTAACTCAATGGTCTGTTTCTCTTTCTTAAATGAACACACTCATTAGTATTACAAACCTCAAAGGAGAAAAACTGAAAGAAAAAAACCCTACTTAAATATCATAGCAATTATGAAATTAACCTTCTTACCACCCCTATTAGGCTTTCACAATTAAATAACATTAAACTCTATCAAAAGTAAAATGACTAATTCCATGGGGTAGAATCTGAAGATAACAGAAGTACCATTTATAGGCCAGATGAAGTCAGCTGTTTTACCAGAAATGCCTACTAATAAAAGTCATATACTTTCATGATATCCCCTTTTTCTTCTCCAACCCTTTCCCTCAAAGGAAAAAGACAACATCTAAATGGAAAAACTCCAAAGATCTTCCCACAAACGAAAGGCTATTTCTATAAAGTATTATATGTAGGTAAAGTAGGTCTAATTGGTGTAATTTAGTGATTAAGCACTTTATCTTTAATTGGATCGTATTTATTCCTTCAATAAATATTTATTGAGCAAGACACTGTGGGAATTTATACAAAGAAGTATAAGACACTCTTCCTATGCTTAGAAGTTTAGGAGTTAGTAGAAAAGTTTAAATCTTTACATTTGTGCCTGTCTGAGGCCTCCCTACTCATTTCAAGAATCTGTTTACGGGAAAAGAATCACCATTTTCTTAGTCTACAATCATAAGTTAATTTTCTCCTTGTATTAAGAGAGATAAACAAAAGCCTCTTTGGCTAAAGCGTGGAAGCTTTCCTTTCTCATATGGACAATTCCTTTACTTCAGCTCAGGGCAATCTGTTCCATTGTTACTTGGAGCTGTAGGAATTGGGAGTTCAAGATTCCCCAAATGACTCCATCTGGCCATCTGACCAAAGTTCCACATATGGCATCAGAGACCATTCTTACCTTGGTATAACCCAGCATTATCATGCGTACCAGCACAACATTAATGTGTACCCCAAGTGACTCATCATGGTAAATTTCATTCACCTAGAAACAAAACAGGCAAGCTTTCAAAAAAAGGCATCACAAAAGGAGATGACAAAACCAAGATATTAATTTGCCTGTCTCTCACAGAAGCCTCATATGGATACAGCTACATCAAAGTAGCAAGATTTCCAGCTTCCTGTAATCCTTTTGAACATGGAAGTGAAGCCCTCTTTGTGGAAGCAAGGAGCAGAAGGGAAATGTATTCATGTGGAAGAATCATAACTTTTATTGATATATTTTGTTTAATTTTAAGTTGGGTGGAAATTTCTAAATAGTAATTGGGAGAGAGACTTCTTAGGATCATAGAATTTTAGTGATAGAAGGGGTCATAGAGATCTCAATTCCAAGCCCCAGATTTTCCTGGTAAATAAAGATTCCCAAAGGGTAAATGACTTCCCTAAGCTCATACACTGGTAGAAACAGGACCAGAGTGGTCAAAGATCTGTGTTCAATTCAACCATCATTCCCTGGCCAAATGTATTAAGACACAAATTTCTCTCTGGATGAAGCTGGAAGTGTTCCTTTCTCATTTGGACATACTATGTGCAAGGCAAGAGTGCAAAGTGCTAAGGTAGACAGAGAAAAATTGACTTTTTATACAATGCTGGAAGGAGATGCAAATCACACTACAGGCATGGTTTCCTTTGATCTTCCCCACTGGGGATCTCAGATATTCTCATCTCTTGTATATAGGGGGAAAACTTAGGGCTTACAGAGAGTGACTGATCAGATAACTAGTTAGTATCAAATGGAGATATTCATATACGGGTCTCTTCTCTTGCTGCTATAAAAAACTGATGTTAGCTGAGATAAGGTAGAAGTTAAAGGGCAGCTAGATGGTACAGTGGATAAAGTGCAGGGCCGAAGTCGGGACAACTCATCTTCATGCATTCAAATGTGGCCTCAGATACTGACCGTGAGACCCTGGGCAAGTCATTAACCCCATTTGCTCAGTGCCTCATCTGTAAAATGAACTGGAGAAGGGAATGGCAAACCACTCTGATATCTTTGCCAAGAAAATAAAAAATGGGTCACAGAGAGTCAGATATAAATGAAATGACTCAACAATGTGTTCATAGCTCTGTCTCCTTCTAACAAAGAGTCATTATTGAAAATAAAATAAAAATTATTAATTTTATAAACATGTATACTTCACACACATCGAGGAGCAATGTTCCTAGAAATAACAATTTTTAGAAGCAAAATAAGTCTTTAAATCAGCAATTTTGCTGAGCAATTCCATGTACTTCTGTTAATTTTGCCAGGACATACAAATGTTACATTATTGAAATACTAGCCGGTCTTGGCAGCGCCGGTCACGTGGCCCAGGATGGACATTCCTCGGTATGAACCCGTGGCCGAGATCGGTGTGGGCGCCTACGGAACCGTGTACAAGGCCCGCGACCCGCACAGCGGCCACTTCGTGGCACTCAAGAGCGTGAAAGTCCCAACCGGAGGAGGAAGTGGAGGGGGCCTGCCGGTCAGCACTGTCCGGGAGGTGGCTCTCCTTAGGAGGCTAGAGGCCTTTGAGCATCCCAACGTGGTCCGGCTGATGGATGTCTGTGCCACTGCCCGAACTGACCGGGAGACCAAGGTGACCCTAGTGTTTGAACACGTGGACCAAGACCTGAGGACATATCTGGACAAGGCCCCTCCACCAGGGCTGCCCCTGGAGACCATCAAGGACCTAATGAGACAGTTCTTAAGAGGCCTAGACTTTCTTCATGCCAACTGTATTGTTCACCGTGACCTGAAGCCAGAAAACATACTTGTGACTAGTAGTGGAACGGTCAAGCTGGCTGACTTTGGCTTAGCCCGGATATACAGCTGCCAGATGGCACTCACACCTGTGGTAGTCACTCTCTGGTACAGGGCTCCGGAAGTTCTCCTGCAATCAGCATATGCAACACCTGTGGACATGTGGAGTGTCGGCTGCATCTTTGCAGAGATGTTCCGTAGGAAGCCTCTCTTCTGTGGAAACTCTGAAGCTGACCAGTTAAGCAAAATCTTTGACCTGATTGGGCTCCCAGCAGAAGATGATTGGCCTCCTGATGTTTCTCTGCCCCGTGGAGCCTTTACTCCTTGTAGTCCCCAGCCTTTACAGTCTGTTGTGCCTGAGCTGGAGGGGCCTGGAGCACAACTGCTACTGGAAATGCTGACCTTTAGCCCCCACAAAAGAATCTCTGCCTTCCAAGCTCTGCAACACACTTATCTACAGACAACTGGGGAAGGGAACCCAGAATGACCACTGGAGGGACTGTATCCAGGACCAATACAGAAGACAAGCTGTCATTTCCCCTGCCCACGGACACTAGGATCATTCCCACTGCCACTGTGATGGATGGTGTCACAAGGCAGGAGGGAGAACATGATCCTCCATACACAAACCCTTTCCAAATCCTTAACCATTTTACACAGAATCTTTTACTGCCTTAATGACATTCCCCTACCACCAATGCCCTTGTGAGACATCCCCTTGTCCCACCCTAAGCCCCTAGATTTGGGGGGAGAGAGGGAAGGGGGATTTATACAGAAAAAAAAACACGAAGCTGGTCTGGTTAAAAAAAAAAAAAAAAAGAAATACTAGCCAATGATACGCCATGACATCATCCAGGGTTTGAATATTCACTATGGATTTGGTAAATCCTTTTAACCTTAATGCTTTTTATTTCTTAAGTAAGATTTTAGATATTCATAATAATGAGTAAAAAGTATGAAGAATATTAGAAGCATTTTTAGAAAGATAAAATAAATCAGTCAGCTCATTGCCATAAATAGTTTAAATCACTGTCATAATATTGGATTATAAGAATAATAAACCATGCAGTTATTATTAGATCTCTTTTTAAAAGAAAATCTCTGAAGCTTTCTGTATAATTCCATCACAGAAAAAATATAGTTTTTTTTCACACTTTTGCTTTTAATGATGTTTTCTTTTTATAGATTACCTACACTTTGTGAGAAGTTTCTTACAACAAAGTAAAATAATTAAGTAATACTAATGATTCAGTGACACCATTTGAAAGTGAATGCAACATTTCACATCTTTAGTACCCTTCCCATCTCTCTATTTTATTTAAATAAAACTATCTTTCACCCCATTGAGAGAGAGAGAGAGAGAGAGAGAGAGAGAGAGAGAGAGAGAGAAGGAGGAGGGGGAGGAGGAGGGAAGGAAGAGTAGGGGAGGAGGAGGAGGAGGAGAAGATGAAGATGAAGAAGAAGAAGAAGAAGAAGAAGAAGAAGAAGAAGAAGAAGAAGAAGAAGAAGAAGAAGAAGAAGCAGAAGCAGCAGCAGCAGCAGCAGCAGCAGTGGCAGAAGAAGAAAATTTCTTGAAACAAATGTGCACACAAAAAACAGGAAAACTGTTTTGAACTCAGATAACACAGATGGAAATCAAAAAGGGTGGGAAAAGGGTGAGGGGCATCCCAACTCTCAAAAAAAAAAAAAAACCCAAAACCTTAAGCCAACCAACAATCTGTACATGGAATGTTTCAAACCAGTATGAATTCTAACTGGAGGTCTGAAACTTGATAGAACAGCAGCACTACCAGCACCTAGATCCCTGAAATGAGAAACAGTACTCAGAATAGCATTGTACAGAAACCTGAGAATCACAGAAGGAAATAGGGCTAACTCAGAGCCTAGGTACCAATACTAGCATTGAAGTATGTAGTTGTGTAGAGGGCCCAGATCAGCATGTTGTCTCTAGAGATTACTGGATAAGAATATACATATTTCTCAGCTTTGCACAGTACCTTTACAAAGTTAGTAGGACATAAAAACCTCACAAATATTTCCAGAAAACCAGAAATATTAAACATATCCTTTATCAATTTAATAAAAAAATTTGATAAAAAAAAACATGAGCCATAAATGGCATTGGAAGAAAGAAATCCAACTAAACACATTAATTTGGTCATTAAAAATTGGTGGGTCAAAGAACAAATTTTATAAAAAAAGTTAATTTCATTTTAAAAATAAAAAAATAAACAGCATACAAAATTTTTTGTGAAGTAGCCAAAGAAGTCCTTGAAGAAAAATTTGTTTCTAAAAATTCTCATTAACAAAAGAGAAAGAAATTAGGAAAATTGTAAACACAATAGACCATGTAAATAACATACAGCAACAAGTCATATAACATTAAATATAGAAAAAGCTTTTATTTTTCTTGTGCAATATCCTTTTATGTTTAAACACTAGAAAACATAGAAATAAATAGTTCTGTCCTTAATGTGGGAAACCAGAGGTTTACTTGTGTATAGCTGAACTAGATCAACATATAATTAGGGAATGTTCAACAAAATAAATAAAAATGCAATGCAACATAAATTATGTTAACTTGACTCACAAGGATTTTGTTTCTTTTTCAATTTGACACCACTGTGGTATCCACGTTAAACTAAGAGTGAGTATCATATGTAAGGGGTAGTTAGGTAACACAATGGATAGAATGTCAGACCTGGTGTCAGGAAGACTCAACTTTCTGAGTTCAAATCTGGTCTCAGACACTTACTAGCTGTGTGACCCTAGGCAAGTCACTTAATCCTGTTTGTCTTAGTTTCCTCATCTGTAAAAATGAGCTTGAGAAGGAGATACAAACCACTCCAGTTTCTTTGCCAAGAAAACCCCAAATGGGGTCACAAAGAGACAGATGACTGAAATAATTGAACAAATAAAATCAGAAAAAAAGCAGAAACACTAGACCTTTTATGAATAAGATTTACAGCTAAAGCAAAGATGTTCACTGTCATAATTATTTTTAATAAAGTTCTAGAAATATTAGCTACACAAATAAGATGAAAAAGAGACATAGAGTAAGTAAAAGCAAAGAAATAAAACATTTTTCAGATGATATGATAGATTATTTACTAAAAATCAATAGAAACAATAAATAAATTTAGTAACATAGCAGGACATAAAAAAGACTCACGAATATCACCAGTCTTTCTATATGTTGTGAACAAAACCCAGTCAGTACAGATAAAATAAATTGCATTTACAAATACTATAGAGTTTATATAATATTTCTATCTGGAAATGCAGATATCAAAATACATACCAGTTTTACAATGACAAAACACTCTTTACAGAAATAAAAAGAATACTTAAATAATTGGAGATGGATGAATTGTTCATGGGTGGACCAAGCTAATATAATAAAAATGACAACACTACTAACTTATAAATCATTAAATCTGTAAATACCAAACCACCAAAAGATTGCTTTATTGAGATAAAACAAAATAATAACAAATTCATTATACATACACAGAGATCAAGAATCTCTAAGGAAATGATGATTTTTTTAAGTTAAAGGGTAATTGTCCAGTAGTACCAAATCTCAAATTATACTACAAAGCATGCAACATTAAAGCAATTTGATACTGGTTTTGTTCTGGGCTGTATCTGACCCATCCCCTTGAAGTTTATGTTTGATATTGGAATAAAATGAGACACTTTTGGGTTAATCACTTTCAAAAAGAGATTTATTTAATCATAGCTGATTTAACAAGGATAGGCAGTAAGGACCCTTTGATGTGATTCAACTAAATACTTGAGTTACTCATCATGTCACCCACCAGCCAAGTATCAGAGCACCTCCTCAAGGCTGCTTTGTACTCAGACAAAGAGGAAGTTATATCAACAGTCTGAACCTTTAGTTCTCTGAGCTTAACCAAGTCTCTGGAAAGTCCTAAATACATTTTAAGGGGGAAAATTCACCTGTTTTGAATGGGGGAGAAGATAGAGGATATATTTAAAAATAGGAAAGCTTATCAATGAAACAAATTAAGTCATATGATATAGAAGCAACTGAATATAGTAACGTAGTGTTAGATGAAATCAGGAACACAAAGTACTGGCATTAGGGAGTCACTATTCAACAATAACTCTTGGGAAAATTGGAAAGCAATGGAGGAGAAATGAAGTTTAGGTTAATACTTTATACAACAATCACCTCCAGATGTATCAATGCATCAATGTGTATCAATTTTGTGACTTTGCCTCATTTCTAAAATATAGAGAGAACTGGGTCAAATTTATAAGAATTCAAGTCATTCCCCAATTGATAAATGATCAAAGGATATGAACAGGCAGTTTTCACAGGAAGAAATGAAAGATATCTATAAACATAAAAAATGATTAAGTCACTATTGATTAGGGAAATACAAATCAAAATAACTCTTAGGTACCACATCTCATTGGTTAGATTGGCTAACATGACAAAACAGGAAAATGATAAATGCTCTAGAAGATGTGGGAAAACTGGAACACTAATGCATTGTTGGTAGAGCTGTGATCTGATCCAAACATTCTGGAGAGCAATTTGGAACTATGACAAAAGGGCTATAAAATGTGCCCTTTAACCCAGCTATACCACTTCTAGAGTTGTATCCCAAAAAGATCATACAAATGGGGAAAGTACCCATATGTACAAAAATATTTATAACAGCTCTTTTTTTGTGGTGGCAAAGAATTGGAAATCAAGGGAATGCCCGTCAATTGGGGAATGGCTGAGCAAGTTGTGGTATGTGAATGTAATGCAATACTATGGTGCTATAAGAAATGAGGAGCAGACAGACTTCATAATAACTTGGAGAGTCTTATATAAACTGATACTGAGTGAGGGCAGCAGAGCCAGGAGAACATTGTCCAGTATTACAGACACATTGTATCTATGATGACTAACTTTGATAGACCGGGCTCCTCTCAGCAATTCAAGTTTGGTTATAAGACAAATCCAAAAGACTTGTGATACAAAAGGCTATCCACATCCAAAGAAAGCATTATGGAGTCCGAATGCAGAGTAAAGCAAACTACTTGATCTCTCTCTTTTGTGTTTTGTTTTGTTTCATTCCTTCTTCCTCATTGTTCATTCCATTTGTTAGGATTCTTCTTTACAACTTGACTCATGTTTAATGTGAACCTATATCTGATTGCATGCCACCAATTGGAATTTGGAGCTCAAAAACTTGTGGAAATGAATGTTGTAAACTAAAAGTAAATTTTTTTAAAAAATTGTGATTTTGGGGGGGGGCAGTATAGTTGCAAATTGCTTTCAGAATAACTGGAGCCATTCAGAGGTCCAACAACAACAAATTAACCCTCATCTTCCAAGGCCTTTCTAAAAATTGTCTTTTTCCTTTTTTGCCACATTTGTCAATATGATAGCCACCAAATGCAACTTTGGAGTAGTTTTAATTTTAATATCTGTTATTATTAGTGATTTGGAACAATTTTTACACAATTATGGTTGCTTAGAGTTCTTCTTTTGATATTTGCTTGTTTAATCCTTCTAACCATTTGCTCACTGGGGATTGGCTTTTGTTCTACATGTTTATATTGTTTCCCTATTTTTCTTGAACTGATTCTGATTCTCTAACCTCATTGGTTTTACTTAATCAAATAAATTTTCAATTTTACATCCTTTAATTGCTAATTTTATCTCCTGTAATCATTTCTTTCCCTTATTACAGGATTAGCAACTTTGATCAATGATGCTATCCCTTTCATTATCTACTTTGGAATATTTTTTAAAATATGACCTTTTATATGTAGATCTTGTATCCATTTAGAGGTGATTCATAGTTTAGAAGACCATTACTCAAAAAAAAGCCTAAACTTAAAAAAAAATCAGTAATGGTTTAGTCTTATGTCTTGAGACTGTGAGGAGAAAGCATATAGAGAGACAAATTCTCCATTAAATATTTTTTCTATAATTTGCCTTCTAGTCACTATTCAATAAACTATAAGGACTGGAAAATGAATCACAAATTGAAGGTCATCTCCAATTGTTAATAACAAGGAATAAAATGGAGGCAGAATTTTGTCCCAGAGAAGAAAGCATTAAAAAAGGAGAGAGTATTGAAACAGGCAGAAGGAAGCATCTGGTTGAACTGTCAAGGAAAGGAAGACTGGGCTAAAACAAGTCACAGCACTAGTCTGAGAGAAGCTATAATACAAATACAGCAAAGAGTATAAACAGAGGACACTCTATAATCTGTATCAACAAAGACAACCTAGCTGAATATCCAGGGTCTATTTAACCAGCTCATAAAGCCAGGAGTAGATGTCTTCTGAGATGCCCAAGGTTCACCTCATGCTCCTTATTAAATATCCAGAAAAATGGAACTAAACAGAACATTAATTCAATTTTCAGATGACCTTAAATTGGAAGAGATTGTCAATGATGAGAGAAAGCAAAAAAAAAAAGGAAATCAAATCAAATATTCCTCTAAGGGCTTTTTCCTTGAAATGAAAACTCCTTCCAAGTTTGTTCCCAGAAAGGACAATTTCTCCCAGGACATTTCCCTGGCAGGACAATGTGACCTGTTTTGTCTGATTAATTTCTAAAGGGCAAAATGTAGTCTTTCTGATTGGTTGCTCAGATCTTGCTTTTCATAGAAAAATATTAAATATGTAGACACAGTAAAAGGAAAAAGTGAAAGAATGGTACTGTGGAAAGAGAACAGGGTTTACAGACCTGGAACCGGAGTTCAAATTCTGTCTGCCACTGATAAGCTGTGTGATCATGGGAAAATCACTTAATCACTCTGACCTCAGTGGTTTCCTCAGTTTTAAAATGAACCATCTGTACTAGCAGACTTCTAATTCCCTTCTAGTTTTAGAAAGATTTCAGGCAAGAAATGTCAAGGAGTAAGTATTTATATAGCCCCTAATATATACCAGGCATTGTGCT
This sequence comes from Gymnobelideus leadbeateri, assembly GCA_011680675.1. Lineage (NCBI taxonomy): Eukaryota > Metazoa > Chordata > Mammalia > Diprotodontia > Petauridae > Gymnobelideus > Gymnobelideus leadbeateri. Next base: position 112,952 of record WOXC01011969.1, read on the forward strand.
AAGTGTTTTACAAACATTACCACATTTAAACTTTATAACAACCTTGTCCTTTTATTATCCCCATTTTACAGGTAGGGTAACTGAGGCAAACAGAAACTAAATTACTTCATTACTAATAAGAGTCTAAGGCTGGATTTGAACTTAGGTCTTCTGGACTCCAGGGTCAGTTATTGATCCATTGCATCACCTAGATACCAACCTTATTAATAAATTAGGGGATATAGCTTAGGATCTGTGAACATGTTTTTAAAATATTTTTATAAATGCATTTTAATACCAGTGTATTTATTTTATGCATTACAAGGCATTATTCTGCAAAGGTCTCCATGGACTTTAACAACCATTGCAAAGTTCTGTTCTGTTGTTCATCCTTTGTTTTCAAAGAGGACCAGTGATGGCATGGGTGATGTCTTGACTTGTATGTGAATTGGATTTGTGAGGCAGAGTTGCAAAAAGTCATCAGCCACACTTTCTTCCAGTCATCAAAGTCCAGTGGCAGGACAAATGTCAAGACAATTGGTGATGGCCGCAGATTCATTGGATGGCTTTGGCATCTTTGATGTCTAATCAAGCTCTTAGACCTCCATAGTACCTTCTTCAACTGCTTCCTTGGCTGTTGGAACAAATTGTTCCTACCCACCCATTCCACTGAGGGAAGTGCTTGGAATATACACCACCTAACTCACCAATGGGTTTGAGGACTGCCAATTACCCTCAACCTGGTTTGCCCCATCTGATGAACTAGTTTTACTGGGAAGAGAAAACTGTGTTTTGTATAGCTTTAAATTAATGACACAAAAGGATAAAAAACCCTTCTCTAAACTGTTGCAAACATGACTATAAACTTGTACATTTCCATGTGTTTTTTACTGTCAAGAAAGGTGCTGGGAAACTATGACAAATATAAGAGCTTTGTCTACAAAACTAGAAAGCAGATACATTATTTCTTTGTATTGCTAAGTCCAAGTCTATGAAGTACTTGCATCTAATGCTTCCTGAAAAACTTTGGGAGTGAAAGAGCCAACATCAATTTTTTAAAAAAATTAATCAACCTTATAATTTCTTTAACCAGATCTGTGATTAATTTGGCAGAGAACTCTCTTTTATTATATTAATATTTTATGTTTTCTTCAATTACATGTAAAATACTTTTTAACATTTATTTTTTGAAATTTTGAGTTTCAAATTCTCCCCCTCTCACTCTCCCCTCCCCCCTCATTGAGAAGGCAAGCAATTTGATATAGGTTATCCATGTGCAGTTATGCAAAAACATATTTCCATCTTAGTCGTGTTGTAAAAGAAAACACAGACAAAAAACACCCCAAGGAAAAAAAAATTTAAGAGGATGCTTTGATCAGACTCCATCATTTCTTTCTCCAGAGATGGCTGGCTGGCAGAGAACTGTTAAGGAGGATATTTCCTGTAGCATTGCATATCAGGGCTTCTTTGACACCTGTAGTCTCAGAGAGCCTCCTGGGACACTGAGAAGAAATTAAGCCACTTGGTCTGGGGTCACATGGACATTCTATGTCAGAGGAGGGACTCAAATCCAGGTTTTTCTGGCTCCAATGCATGTTCTCTATTGCATATGATGCTATTTTAATATTACTTACAAATATGTAATTTTGGTAAAGAATAATAAGAGTTTTAATAATAATAGCCTTTTTAAAAATTATCTTATTTGATCCTTGCAGCAACCCCATAAGTTAGATGCATTTATTATCTCCACTTTACAGTTAAGGTAACTGAGGCTGAAAGTGGTTAATTAAGCATCATGCTAGGAATAACATCCTAGAGATGGGATTTGAATTCAAGTCTTCCTGAATCCATATCCAGTGCTCTTACTCACTTTGCCTCTATGAACATCAGAGTAATTCATAAGTTTGTGTTAATATAAATTATCAGATCTATGTGCACATTACTGTACTAGATGTTGGGCTGATACAAAGATAAGGTCCTTTCCCTCATAGAACTTAGCAAGAAGGAGGCAACCATACATAAATATAGGACCCTATAAGAAATATATAATGATGATCATACGGAATAAAATTGAATGGAAGCATAAAACAGATATCAGGTATTAGATGAGGTCAGAGGGAGCAAGGATGATTTCTGACTGAGTAATCCATAAAAGAGGCTTTATCAAGGAAGAGGCATTTAACATGAACTTTGAAGGGCATTATTTTATTTCCCATTTTGAAGTCTGAAATAAGTTAGATTATAAAAATTACTTGCTCATTACATCTGATCCTTTCATGACCACTCAAAGAATCCAAACTTTCTATGACAAGGGGGATGTTCAGTAAAAAGATCCTAACAGAGCTTAACATGTATCATATGCCCAATCAGTGCTTTTTGATTTATTGATTGGTGGCTGGCAACAGAGAAAATCCAGAAGCAGACTGAATGAAAAAGAAAAGTGATCTTGCATTTAAATAATTTCCGCAGGATTTCAGGCGAGTAAGAAATCCATTTCTGAGAGGATGGGTATACATGTTAACATACCAGCTCATTCTGACAGTGAACAAGAACAATTAGAAAATTAATTATTAGGGTGTTGTTTGTACTTTTGTTGTAAAGACAAATTATGGGTTTCATATACAAAGCTTTTAGTATTCCATAAGTAAATGAAAATGTGTTTGAATTTCCACAATATATTCATTTTCACAGGAAAGGCTTTGCTAACTTTTTTCTCAACACTAACAACTGTAATCAAATCATAATATTTGGCTTTCCCTTACAAGTTCTTATCCTTCCAAACAGATGGCTCAATACAATAATGATTCACTAAACCTTGATATTTTTTATTGCTTTTCCATGAGGCAGATACTATCTAAAGTTTGGACTTTAGCTTTATCTGGCCTCAGCATTTGAATTATTGTTATTCCTTTCCTGAGCTCAGAAGGGAAAAAACCCAAGGATTTAAAGAGAGCAAGTCAAGATATGGGTGCTGAGGAATCCTTTCTCCTTGGGAGTGAGATAACTTGATTATAACTATTTTTCTCTGCCCTGTCTGGCCCAAAGTCCATGAAGGAAAAGGGTGGTAAGGTTTGAACTCATTTTTTCAGTAGGCACTAGACTGCTTGAGAGGACAGAGCCTTGATCAATCCAATAGGTGGGAGGAGTGGAGAGGATGTTGGTTTCTTTCTCCTCTCTGCCTATGAGGTTCAAATACTTCCTCTTCTAGACCCACTATTCAGTACAAAGCTGGGAGCTAGGAGGAAGATGGAGAATGGTGGATGATACACATAATGCTTCCTGCAACTTTAAGGACATCCTAGATGCTGCAACTTTAAGGACATCATAACCATGGCAACTGACACCAGCATTGTAGTCCAGAGCCTAGATGGAATTCAATGTCTGGGACATAATAGGCACCTAATAAATACTAGATGATCATCAGCTGCTATAAAACCAGAGCATTTGATAAGAAAGTATGGGCGCCAGTCCTCTCTTTCCCTCTACACTGCTCCATCCTTTCTTCTGCACTCCTTTTTGGCTTGCAATATATTTAATATGAGTCCTTGACAAATCCCTCGACCATTGCAAGAGGAGGCTTCATGAAATGGGTGTATTCAATATAGAACAAAGGAAGAACTTGACCATTTGCTAAATTTTGACTAATAAACCATTTAGCAGTAATTAGTGGTGCTGTGGACAGAAAGCTGTGCCTGAAATCACAAAGACTCATCACTTTCAGTCTCAGATGCTTACTGGATGTATGACCCTGGGCAAGTCACTTAACCACTTTTGCCTCAATTCTTTCATATATAAAATGAATTGAAGGAAATGGCAAAGTATTCCATTATCTTTGCCAAGAAAACCCCAAAGGAGTTCACAAAGAGTCAGATGTGACTGAAAAGTGATCTAATGATAACATGATGGAGAGAGGGAATTATCAGGCAAATAGGATTGAGGTCTTCAGAGAAATAGATTTTCTCATTTTTATGATCCTGGGCAAGAATTGTGCATCATACACCACATTCAGTCAGAATCAGGGTCAATAATGCTTTCCTTCTCATTCAACCTTTTCAACCTTGAAGGGTGGTGGGTTTGAATCACTTGCATGTGCATAGATACCAAAGAATCATAGAGTTTGAATTACAGGAACCTGAGAAGTCACAAAGTCCAATCTCCTCATTTTACATATAAGGAAACTGAGTCTCAGCAAAGTTAAGTGACTATTAGCAGTAGCAATTAGAGAAGAAAAAGAAATCAAATGAAACAAATTAGGCAAAGAGACCAAGCTATCACTCTTTGCAGATGATATGATGATATACTTAGAGAATCCTAGAGAATCAAGTAAAAAACTACTTGAGACAATAAATAAATTTGCCAAAGTTGCAGGATATAAAATAAACCCACATAAATCCTCAGCATTCTTGTATATCTCTAAAGAAACTCAACAGCAAGAGATAGAAAGAGGAATCCCACTTAAAGTTACTGTAGACATTATAAAATATTTGGGAATCTACCTGCCAAAACAAACCCAGGACCTATATGATCACAACTACCAAATACTTCTCAAACAAATAAAGTCAGATCTAACTAATTGGAAAAATATAAATTGCTCCTGGCTGGGTCGAGCTAATATAATAAAAATGACAATTTTACCCAAACTAAATTATATATTTAGTGCCAAACCAATCGGTTTACCAAAAAACTACTTTATAGAGCTGGAAAAAATGGTAACAAAATTTATTTGGAAGAACAAATGGTTGAGAATATCAAGGGAATTAATGAAAAGAAATGTTAAGGAAGGTAGACTAGCTACACCAGATTTTAATCTGTATTATAAAGTAGCAGTCATCAAAAATACTTGGCACTGGCTGAGAAATAGAGAAGTGGATCAATGGAATAGATTGGGTGCAAGAGATTCAGCAATCAATGAGTATTGTAATCTACTGTTTGATAAACCCAAAGACCCCAGTTTTTTGGGATAAGAACACACTATTTGACAAAAAATGCTGGGAAAACTGGAATATAGTATGGCAGAAACTGGGCATAGACCATTATCTAACACCATATACCAAAATTAAGTCTAAATGGATACATGACCTAGGCATAAAAGACAATACCGTAAGCAATCTCAGGAAGAAAGGAACAGTTTACCTGTCAGGTTTGTGGAGAGGGAAAGACTTTATAACCAAACAATAATTAGAGAACATTATAAAATGCAAAATTGATAATTTTGATTACATTAAATTGAAAAGTTTTTGTTCAAACAAAGCCAATGTAACCAAGATGAAGAGGGAGGTAGGAAATTGGGAAAGAATTTTTACAACCTATGTCTCTGATAAAGGACTGCTTTCTAAAATATATAGAGAATTGAGTCAAATCTATAAGAATACAAGTCATGAGGGGGTGGAGCCAAGATGGCAGAGTAGAAACAGCACTTCCATGGTACTCCAGCCCACACCATTTCAAAATCATGTAAAAGGGGACTCTGAAAAACCTCTGGAGTTCCAGCACCCACAGAATGACACAGAGAAGCTAACCTCCTGCTGAGGACAGCCCAGAAGCCCTGCAGGGAGTGGCCAGCACAGTGCTCTGGGAGCCGAGCCCAGGAACACATGAGTTGGAGGTTTTAGCCCCAGGGTGGCAAGACCAGCAGCCAGCTGGAGGGACCCCAGAATACCAGCAGCTGTGGATTTTCCAGAATTACCAACACATAGATGCCTAGGACAAAGTAAGAGGTTAGTGCCCTGTGGACTTTGGAATGAGTATTTGGGAGCACTTCAGCTTCTTCCCTTGGGGGTGAGAAGGAGCTGCAGCACAGCTGAAATTTTGCAGCTTCAGCTCTTGGCCTGCAGACTGTAGGGGGATCCCGCGATCAGTTAGGGGTGGGGGGCGGTAATTGCTCTTGCTTTAACCTCCCTGGATCTGGATTGTGGTCTGGGATGGAGGTCTTGGAGTGTGTGACTAGCTTGCCAGAGTGTGTGGGCACTTCAGAGAGGGCACCCAACGAATACCCCTGGAAGTTGAGAAGACCCCAACGTTTGGGATGGAATCTCCCCTATCTGGTGTCAGAGTCCAACATGGCAACAAGACCAAAAGTCAAGTAATTAAGTGGCAACATGCCTAGGCAAAGGAAAAAAAATAAACAGAAAAATTCAACATTAGACTCCTATTTTGGGGGCAAAGAAGATCAAAGCAGGGAACAGGAGGAGGACTGTGAGGTCAGAAATCATGCACCAAAAGCCCCAAATAAAAATACAAGCTGGTTACAGGCCATAGAGAACCTTAAGAAGGATTTTAAAAAAGAAAATAAGAGAAGTGGAGGAAAAATTGGGAAGAGAAATGAGAAGGATGCAGGAAAAGTATGAAATGAGAGTCAACAGCTTGACTGAGGAAAATAACACCTTAAAAAATAGACTAACTCAAATGGCAAAAGACGCTCAAAAAGGCAATGAGGAGAAGAATGCCTTAAAAAGCTGAATTTGCCAGATGGAAAAAGAATCTCAAAAGCTCACTGAGGAGATTCACTCCTTCAGAGTTAGACTGGAGCAAATGGAAGCTAGTGACTTTATGAGAAATCAAGATGCTGTTAAACAGATCCAAGCAACTGAAAGAATAGAAGGCAATGTGAACTATCTCATGGGAAAAACCACTGACCTGGAAAATAGATCCAGGAGAGATAATTTAAAAATTATTGGCCTACCTGAAAGCCATGATCAAAGAAAGAACCTAGAAATCATCCTTCAAGAAATTCTCAAGGAAAATTGCCCTGATGTTTTAGAACCAGAGGGCAAGATAGAGGTTGAAAGAATCTACCCATCACCTCCAAAAAAAGATCCCCCAAAAAACTCCTAGAAATATTATAGCCAAGTTCCAGAATTCCCATATCAAGAAGAAAATACTACAAGCAGCCAGGAAGAAACAATTTCAGTATTATGGAAACACAATCAGACTAGCACAGGACCTGGCAGCTTCTACAGTGAGGGATTGAAGGGCAGGGAATATGATATTCCAGAGAGCAAAGGAGCCAGGATTAAAACCAAGAATCACCTACCCAGCAAAACTGAGTATCTTGTTTCAGGGGAAAATATGGCCATTCAGTGGAATAGAGGACTTTCAAGCATTCTTGAGGAAAAAAAAAACAGAGTTGAATAGAAAATTTGACATTCAGACACTAGAAGCAAGAGAGGCTTGAGAAGGTAAACAGGGAAAAGAAATCAAAAGGAACTTATCAAAGTTGAACTATTTACATTCCTACATGGAAAAACAATAATTGTAACTGATGAAACCTTTCTCAGTATGAAAAGAGTTGAAGAAGGGTATATGGGCATATGAATACATATGTGAATGTGTGTATATATGTTTACAGGTATATATGGATAGAGGACAAAGGTCAAATTTGGTGGGAAGGGATGATACTTAAGGGGTGAAGTTAAGAGGTGAGAGAGGAATGTGGCAAGTAGATTGGGAAAGACAGGGTAGGGTAAACTATCTCATGTAGAAGAGGCAAGGGAAAGTAGTTGAAGGGGAAGGGAAGAACAGGAAGGTAAAAAGGAAAAACCATATTCTCATTGAATTTGACTCAGGGAGAAAATGACATACATACTAAATGGTATATCTCACCCTGCAGGAGAGTAGCAGGGGAGGGGGATGAGAAAGGGGATGATGGAGAGTTGGGCAGGCTGAGGGGAGGGGAGTTTGGAGACATCCATTTTTGAAGAGGGACAGGATCAAAGTAGGGAATGGACCAGGTGGGGGGTGGGATGCGTGGGACAGAAATATAAGCAGTCTTTTACAATATATCTACTATGGTAATGTTTTGCATAGCTATACATGTACAACATATACCGAACTGCTTATCTTCCCAGCGGGAATGGGTGACAAAGAAGGAAGGGAATGGATCTGGAATTTGAAATTTTAAAATTAAATCTTTCAAATATATATATGCTATTATTAATACTATTTTGCATGTAATTGGGAGATAAGATGTGCAGGCATTGGGGCACAGCGAGGCACCTTGCCCTAATGGAAAAGTCAGAGGGGTTATGGGAGAAGATATGGGAGACAGCAGATTGAATGAGGGGATATCCTGCAGGACTGCTATTCTGGGGTTGTTGGTAGGGGAAAATGGGGAAAAATTGTAAATCAAAATCTGGTGGAATAAATGATGTAAATCAGAAGTTAATAAAGCATTTGTAAGAAAAAATAGTCAACAAACAATAAAAAAAGAATAAAAGTCATTCCCCAATTGATAAATGGTCAAAGGATATGAACAGGCAGTTTTCAGAGAAATAAATTAAAGATATCTATAAGCATATGAAGAAATGCTCTAAATCACTATTGATTAGAGAAATGCAAATCAAAATAACTCTGTGGTATCACATCTCACCAGCCAGATTGGCTAAGATGACAAAACAGGAAAATGAAAATGCTGGAGAGGATGTGGGCAAATTGGAACACTAATGCATTGCTGGTGGAGTTGTGAACTGATCCAACCATTCTGGAGAGCAATCTAGAATTATGCCCAAAGGGCCATAAATAATTCCATACTCTTTGACCGAGCAATACCACTTCTAGAGTTGTATCCCAAAGAGATCATACAAATGGGGAAATTACCCGTATGTACAAAAATATTTATAACAGCTCTTTTTGTGGTGGCAAAGATTTGGAAATTAAGGGGGTGCCCATCAATCGGGGAATGGCTAAACAAGTTTTGGTATATGCATGTGATGGAATACTATTGTGCTATAAGATATGAGGAGCAGATGGACTTCATATTTACCTGGAGAAGCTTCTACAAACTGATTCTGAGTGAGAAGAGTAGAACCAGGAGAAATTTGTACACAATCACAGACACAACATATGTGTGATGACCAACTATGACAGACTCTTCTCAGCAATGCAGTGATATAAGTCAATCCCAAAAGACTCATGATGGAGAGAGATGTCTACATTCAGAGAAAGAACTAGAAAGAACTGACTTTGTATCCTGATTGAAGCAAACTACTTGATCTTTTTCTTTTTCTTGTTTTGTTTTATTTCCTCTTTACCATTTTTAATTCCATCTAGTATAATCAGCCTTTGTAACCTGACTAATATCTAATGTGAAAGTATCTGCAGATACTATACTGGATTGTATATGGGGGGAGGGGAAGGAGGGAAAGAAAATTTGAAACTCAAGGAATTATAGAGTTGAATCTTGTAAACTAAAAGTAAACAAACAAATTGATAAAGACAAAAAAAGAAAATTAACTGCTAATAAAAATGTTAAAGAAACTAAAAAAAAGTTAAGTGACTATTTCCTAAGAACATACAGGACTATTATTACTTCTCCTGCATCTCAGCGGTCACCTCAGAAACTTATCCAGTGTGCATCTCATCTCCACCCACTGCCACTGGCATAATATTTAAATAAAGATGAAGTCATAAAGTTCTAGTGACTCCATTTCTTCTTGGACCAAACACAAATTCCTCCTGGATTTTAACATTTGTTCTGTGAAGTTTGGATCCAGTCAAAGGATAGCACTTGAGGACCTAGAAGGCCACATGTGGCCTCAAGGCCAAAGGTTCCCCACCCCTGCTCTAGTCTCTTTTAGAAAAATTAGGAAATTTGTCCTTCCATAGTCCTGCAGAGGCAGCTAAGTGGTACAGCAAACAGAGAACAAGGAACGGAGTTAAGAAGATCTGAGTTCAAATGTGGCCTCAGATACTTATTAGTTGTGTGACTTTGGGCAAGTCACTTAACCCCATTTGCCTCAGCTCCTCATCTGTAATACAGGAACATACTAGAAAACCACTCTAGCATCTTTGCCAAGAAGACCCCATGGATAAAAGTTCATGGGGTCACATAGAGTCAGACACTATTGAACAACAACCAGCCTTGCAGAAATGCTTTCCTGTTCTCTGTAATATTTCACACAACACTGACCATGGCTCAGCAATCCCATACCTAAGGACACACAGTCTTTTGGGGCCAAATGAACTGAATTCATCAGGGATAACGATGGGCTCCCTTACCATAGCCTTAATTTGCCTCGGCATCAGCACCCCATGAGTCATTTTTATTCAGCCATTTCCAGTCCAAAGATCATTCCTCTTATCAGAGAAAAGACAAGCCAAATCAGAACTGAGTATCTCTGCTTTGTCTCCAGGATTGCTTTGGCCATGTGTAAGCTCTACATATGTGCTAAGCTATTTTTTGCTTTTTAGATCCATGTTCATTCCCTCCCCTGGATTCTGACTACATCTGTGAGAAAGTTTGCCCCTGGTGTTGGGGGAAAACACTTTGTAACTTTGTTCTTACAATGCCATTTAAGAAAATGTTTTTGCTAAGGAGCTGACTCTACTGCATGAGTGTTAATGGAAAACACACCAGTGGGGGCTTGTGAGCTATTGTTTCAGAGGACAGCCACCCACAGGCTTACCCACTAGAATCCTAAGAGTAGTAACAGCTACTTTATGAGAACCCAACACATCAGGGTTGGCCTGAGTTGAATAAGTAAGTCCCAAGGGGGCATCATGGACATATAAGTAAATACAAAGTATAAACAAGGAAAATACAAAGAAACTATAGAGGGTATTATGAGCTAGCCTGTCATTAAAGCTTGGAATTTAAAATTCAATGAGGCACTTATAGACCACAAAAGGCAATGAAAAAGAAATTTACTAATAAATAAGTATACAACTATTAAAGATCAAGAGTTATAAAACTCAACCTTTTCCTATCTCCATAGTTGCCATGGCAACCAGTCTAAGTTAGGTCAAGAATTCAGAAGGGGATTAAGCTTGGATACGACCTCTACACAATCTCTCCCTCTAGGGTCAAATCTCTATACTTGAGGGGGCAAAAAGAGTAAATGGCCCTGTGCTTTTGACAGGGCTGCACAATCTATAGGCACCAGTCAAGATATAAGGAACTCAGTAAGGCTGCCAAAGAAAAGCAATGGAGAGTGAAAGGAGTAAATGGGAAAGAATGATGAAGCTCCCATTGCAGTGGAAGCCTGGATATGGTCTCACTTATAAAGACAGAATCACATAGCCACCTGGTATTTCTCTTCACTGATGATCCCCAGTACCTCAGTTACTGCCTGTGCAAAAAAGGTACAATTCTTACTACAGGGGGGAATTAGGAAAGGTTTCATGTAGGAGCTGGTAATAAAGTTGAGTTTTGAAGAGAGCTAGGCATTGAAGGCATGGGGAACAGCCTGGCCAAAGGTATAGAGATGGGAAATGAACAAGCAACAGCAAATATGATGTTTTGGTTAGAAACTTAGAAAATAAGGAGGAAAGTGATATAGAATAAACTTGGAGAAACAGGCCAGGGCCATAATGTAAAGGGCTTTAAATGCCAAATGGAAGAGTTTGTATTTTAACTTAGAGGCTATAGAAAGGCATCAGAGCTTTTAAGCAAGGAATGACATAATCAGACTTGATTTTTAGGTGTTTCACTTTGGACATTTGGAGGCTGGATTTGAGAGGAGAGAACCTGCAGGTAAACAAATCAAGTAGGTGACTATTATAATAGTTCATGTGTAGGGTGGTGAGGTCTTTACCTAGGATGTTAGCCATGTCAATAAAGAAATGAGGAAGATATGAGAAATGATGTGAAAGTACAATAAACAAGGCTTAGCAACTGATTGGATATGGCCCCATGGGCCAAGGAACAAGAGTCATTGGTTCATATATTTAGAGCTAGGAGAAACCTTAGAGGTTGTTGAGTCCAGCTATTTTATTATACAGAAAAGGAAACTGAGACCCAGAGAGGATAAAGGACTTACCAAGACTCACATAGTTAATAAATGTCCAAAGCAGGTTTCAAAAAAAGATCTTCCCAACTCCAATTCCAGCATTCTACATTCAGTATGCCTTATGGATGATTTAGAAATTACACTGCGAAGACTGAAAGGACAGAAAGAGTAAAATCGGGAAGAGGAGTAGGAGAAGTCAATGAGCTCTGTTTTGAAAATGATAGGTTGGCAATATATGGAACATCCAGTTTGAAATATCCCTCCCTCTCTCCAAAATAAAAGGCAATAAGGGAACTAGAGTTTAGATGAGACATGGGCTAGATATACAGAGATGGGAGTCATTGTCTAGAGAAGATAAGTGAATCTATAGGATGGCCAAGAGGGAAGACGGCCCAGGACACAGCCCTAGGTGAGATATGAATGATATGAATAGGATAGACCAAAGAGGAGTTGAGGAAGACCTAGCAGAGACCAATGCCCTCCCCCCCCAACCCAGAGAGAAAGGAGCATCTGTCTAGAACAGGGGTCCCTAACCTTAGATTACCTTTAATGGTCTGGTGACATCTGTGGGCCCCTCTTTAAAATAAAGCTCTTAAGAGAATAAGATAAAATAAAAAGTACAATGGAAGACAAAAAGTGAAAATGAAGGTAAGTTTTTTCCCATCCGAGTTCATGGGCCCCCTGAAATCTATTCATGAACCCCCTTGGGTATCCCAAGTGATGGGCCCTTCATCTAGGAATAGAGAATGTTTCGCTGTCAGAAGCTTCATAGAAGCCAGGAAAGAAGAGAACTGGGAAAAAAGCCACGGGACTTAGCAATTGATCACTGGCAACTGGTTCAAATTCTGACTTAGATACTTGCCAGCTGTGTGATCCTAAGGGTACCCTCTCCGAGCCTCAGTTTCCTTATCTGTAAAACGATGTAGTAAGAGTAGCTACTTCCCAGGATTGTTGTGAGTATCAAATGCGGCAACATGTGCAAGGAACTTCCCAAACCTCAAAGCACATTATAAATTCCAACTGTTGTTATCATCAGACAAATATTTTACTTTTTATCAAATTGGTAAGCAAATATTGGGGGAGAATATTTTATTATGTAATCTAGCATTCATGGCAGACAGACAAAATTGAATAGGTCAAGGCTTTTCTCCAGAATGAAATAACAATCGCATTTCCTGCCCTGATCCAAGATAGCTCCTTTTGAATTCAGGCCCAGCCTTCAATGCTATTGAAGAAATGTCACCTCCCATCTTCAAACCCTCACTTCTATTAAAAACCCTCTTGCTTCCTCTCTCATTTAATTTTGCTGTGTCTAGGCTCCAAATAGGCAGATTTCAATGAAAGTCAAGAATTCACACCGAGTTAGCTACAGGGCTGGGGTTCACAGACAGTGAGAGCACTGGGCTGAACATCCAAAACAAGCTTGGAAAAGCATGGGTACTCACGATGTTCATGAGGGTCAGGAGGTAGTTTTGGACGTGTTCTTTGCCATGGAAACGGACGACAGAATCGTCCACACCTAGGAGCACTTCAATGTTGTGGTCATCATCTCCCGCGTGCCTTCGCCTCCTCATCGTCTCGTTCAGCTGTTGTTCAAAGTGGTCATAACTGGTGCTGAGGTCATCAAAGCCCTCCCACTCAGGTCCTATTGAACAATTTTAAAAAATCAAACTTTTGAATTTACCCAAAATCTCTAATGTTTTCTTTTTAAAAAGTTTGCCTTTTCACGGGTTCCTAAAGTTTTATTCACAGATGTCCCAATATATGCTGAAAATATCTACTTTAAGAGTAGTATGAAAATGTGGATGAATGGTAATGATTTGAAAATTTAATCATCACTATATTAATCTTACTCAGCAATGCTTAATTAAGCAGCCATCTGGCATATACCTATTATATATACATATATACTTATATGATGTATATATGCTTATATGATACATACTTATATTATTTTATGTGTCCACAACTTCTACTATCTAAACTGAAATATTTCTTCCAAAGAATCATCTGAAAGGAAATAAGAAGGGATTCTGGTATATCAGAGCAATGAAATATAATAATCATCATCATTATTATAGCACTTATATAGTGTTTTAAGGTTTACAAAGTTTTTAAAAAAAATTATCTCAGGTCAAATGTGGTAGTGCACATCTGCTACCAGGAAGGCTGTGGCTGGTGAATCTCTTGAGCTCAGGAATTCTGAGCTTCGGTGGGCTAAGCCAATCAGGTGTCTACACTAAGCTCAGAATTACTATGGTAAGCCCTCAGGAGCAGGTAGCTACCAAGCTGCATAAGGAGGGTTGAACCAGTCCAGGTCAGAAACTGAACAGATCAAAGTTCCCATGCTTATCAAAATGGGATAGGGCACATACATATACTCTCCTCTTTCCTACCTGGGAAAAATAGGGAGACCCAGAAGATAGATAGATAAGGCAGGTAGGTAGGTAGATAGGCAGACAGACAGACAGACAGATAGATAGAAAGACAGACAGAAAGATAGATAGATAGATAGACACATAGACAAAAAGAGAGAGAGACAGAGATGGACGGGGGGGGGGGAGAGAGACAGAGACAGAGACAGAAAGACAGATAGATGATAGATAGATACTGGTTCTTTATGTTTGATCTCTCTCCTTATCTATTTACAAATTTAATAATAATAACAAAGTATACATTATCTTATGTTTCATATATTAACATAATATCTACTTTAAATATATTTATATGCAAATATATCACATAATATTTAGTAAAGATAAATGAAATGGTAAATGTATAGTTTTAATTCCTAATTAGTGGAAAATTCTATAATATTCTGTCTAGCATGGTGTCAGACACATCAGATTTTTTAATAAAAGACTTATTGACTGATTACAGTTAGTATCAAAACTTAAGCTGTATTTCTCCACATGTGAAATATTTTAATATAGAAATATATTATAATTATAAACTACCTTGACTTCCTAAAGATGCCACATATAAAAATTCATTCTGACTCATGCCTTAAAGGAGCCACATTTAATACTCTACTGACTCTGGAAATCACTTGAATCAATGTTTAGTGACACTAATAAACAGGCATTTTCCCTTCCATCTTTGGGGTTTTAGTAATGTTGAGGAAAATTTGTTTTTAAAATTATCTCTTGGTCAAAATGAATGTAGAAGCAGCCCTGACCAACTCCACAGGATTTGAAGTGGCAGACTTTCAAACCTTCCCCAGCTCTGAAAAATATATGGAAACGCCCACTCCAAATATAGTTATGAGACCTGAATATGACCACTCAGATTTAAAAACTGCATTATAATTCATCTTGACTTGAATCCACCTGCTAAATTATTAGATGAAAATTCTCACTTCACTAAGGAATCACAGTGGTTCAACAATACACAAATGATTCCCACCTCCAGGCACATCTAATGGCAAGAAATTGTACCTACAAACAATTTTACATTTGACTGTCAAGTTTTTTCAGACTCCAAAATGTGGCACACAGTTGTACCTCGCATACAAGTGGGAAATTCATACATGAGATTCCAGTTCTAAAAATAGCTCTGCCTGGAAGACCTGTCAACTATGATATCCAAAGGAAACACACTGGCAATGTCATCATAGGACTGGGCGAATGGAATCAGGGAAAGAATGACTTCAGAATGAGGGCACTTTCTGTTCTCTATAGTACCCTTGGTTTGGGTCTGCCTTTCCATCTCTTCTTAAATAAGGAAGGATTCTGATCAGGAAGAGAAGAGAATCCCCTTTCTATGAATGAGACAGCTTAGGAAATGAAAAGGAAAATTGTTCTTCCAAGTCTTGCCTTTTCTCCAGCAAGATTCCCCAAGTCCATATTTTCCTCATACCATACAATTTCCCTTTTATATGACTCCTAATGTGAAATGTCAAACATTTTGGAGACAAATGACATTCGAGTTTCCAGCCCTTTGCCCATACTGACATTGCTATTTTCAGCAGGCAACCTTGACACATCATGAAATAATTTTAGCCATAATTGGCTCCTTTCAGTACAATCTACTCATTTTACTGTAGTTTATTGGCCTTAGAGCCAGAAGAGAGTTTAATGATAATCTGCTCCAACCAACTCATTTTAATGAGGAGAAAACAGGTCTAGAAATAGGAAAAGACATGCCAAAGTAACTCAGACCCTTTGAAGCAAATACAGGAGTTGCAAGCTTGGTTTTCAGATTCCAAATTAGTCTCTCTACCAGCTAGGCAACCAGGTAGCACTGTGGGTAGGGCACTCAAGCTGCAATCAGGAAGACCTGCAGGAAGTTCCTGCCTCAGAAACTTATTAGATATGTGACCTTTGTCAAGTCACTTAACTCCCTCTAGCCTGAGTTTCCTTCCAGATAATAACAGCACCTACTCTCATACAGCTATTGTAAGGATCAAATGAGATGATCTAGACAAAGCCTTTTGCAAGCCTTCAAAGGCTATATATATATTCTAATAATTCATTGTTCTACCTCTCTATTGCCTCTTCGTGGGGGAAGATGAGGTCCCAGCATGTGTTCATTGTGACAGCCTCTCATGTCTCAAAATAAAAACTGCTTTGTGACAAATTAATCAAATCAAGATCAAGTAGTATCTATGTTCTTTTTTTTTTTTTTTAAAGCAATTGGGGTTAAGTAACTTGCTCAAGGTTACACGGCTAGTCATTATTTATGCGTGGGTGCTCATTTTCTGAGGCCGGATTTGATCTCGGGTCATCCCAACTCCGAGGCCGGCGCTCTTACTCACTGCGCCGCCTAGCCGCCCCTTTTAGGGCAATTGGGGTTAAGTAACTTGCCCAAGGTCACATGGCTAGGTTTTTGTTTGTGTGGGTTAAGTGTCTGAGGCCAGATCTGAACTCAGGTCCTTCTGACTCCAGGGCTGGCGCTCTACTCACTGTGCCACCTAGCTGCCCTGTAGTATCTATGTTCTAAAGAGATCTAAGAAACAATCAATGGAGCTGATAACAAACTGAAAGTCAACATACTCACTACCATGACCCAAGTAAAGATTGGTATGGGTTTGAGAAATATTCACATCTTCAATCTTATTCTTAAAGTTGCTATCCAATCAACAAGGTTTACCATGAACATAAATGCACACATATACACATCCCACATAATTTTGGCTTATTTTTAAAGTAAAGAAGTAATCTCCTTTATTTATCAGTTCACATGCTTCCCAACCTTGGGAACATTGCAGTTAAAATGAATCAATAGTTAGAGGGGACCTAAATAAAGGAATCATCAGTGATAACAGTAAGTTTTGCCATTCAGACCAGTCCTACAAAAAAAGCTGGTCCAGGTCCTATCAGGGTACTTGGAGCAGTGCCATAGGAATGGAATATAGTGAGAATTCTGGTGAATGGGATCTGGAATATGGGATGTTGGCCCTGGTCAACACTGAAAGGGATAGAGCCAGACCCTAGTAAACCATTGCCAAGGGGAACAGGGGTAGACAGCAGTAGACAGGGCCTGTTTATCTGTAAGCTGAGCAAAAGGGAGATGCAGTTGGAGCCAATTTCCACTGGAAGATTGTGCAAGGCTAAGAGGCAGGGATGGGGCTGAGGCCAGCAGACACATTGGTTATCAAAGGAAAGAGAAAGAAGACACAGATTTCAAACAAGGGGACAAGACTCATCCCAGACACCCACCCAGAACTGCAGCAGTGGCATCCACAGCACAAAGGGAATAACACCAAATAAGGCCTGATCCCACTCCAATCCCTGAGCTCACCTCTGGTACAAAATCCTAATCTGGGAACTTTAAATCAATTCAATTCTAAAACTATTTATTAAGTACTTACTATGAGGCAGGTACTGTGCTAAGCACTGGATTTAGCACTTGGGCTGAAGACATAAGTAAGTAGAAGCAAAGTCCACAAAAGAATGAGGAAATTCTGGGGGCTTAAGAGAAACCCAAGAGGTGAACACAAGTAGAGAAGGACTTGTCCATAAATGCTACAGTCAGGACCCCATAAGACTGATGTTAAAGTATGCTTTTGCAGAGGTAATGAAATTGAGGTGTAAAATTATATGCACATACATAGATATATGTGTATATAGTTACATATATGTATATACATTTGTACATATGTATGCATATATATTTCAGACATGGTCAATGTGTGAATTTGTTTTCTGTGACATTAATTCTACAAAGGAGGGTTTTTATTTGTGGGAGTGGGTTGGAAATCTATAGTGTTTGACACTTCAGATAACCAGTAAACTGAGCTAAGAAAGGTGAGGAAGAGAGGAAACTGGACTACAACTGGGACATTATGCAGGGCTTTTATTGTTCTCAAGTGTTTTGGGAACGAAAACCCATGTTTTCACCAACAGAACTCTTATAGTGGTGTCATATTGTAGGGAATCATAAAATATTCTCCAAAGTATTAAAATTTGAAACCCCCACCCCAAGGGCAAAGGAAGGATTCACGATTGCTCTCAGTAAGCTACAGCATAATCACCAACAACAAACTATACAGAAGGGGTATAAAGGAAATCACCAAAGAACGGCGTGACTAGAAAAGGAGGTGGACTGGCAAGAAAGCAAGAATAAGGGATAACCAATCTTCAGAATCCACCCATATCCATAAAGCAGATGGATGGACAGACAGGAGGAAGGAAATAAGAAAGGAAGGAAAGAACATTGATTAAGATCCTAGGATGTACTAGGTACCATAAGTTAAAAACAAGAGATTGGAGAGTGATACCTAGCATCTTGCATGGAGTCTCTATGGAGGATGCCAGAGGAAAATGTTGCAGAGGCTGGGAAGGTGGTTAGATTACAATCTGACCTATTGGTAGGAACACCCACAGCAATGAGATGAAAGATCTATGAAAGTTAGAAACCATCATTCTAGATCTGGGAGGGATTCTATTGGAGATGTTATCCAATCCCTTCATTTCAGAGATCCAGTCCTGACTCTTACAACTTTCTCCACTATACCATAGCAGCCTCCTCCCACTAGAAATTCCCTCTTACCCTGACCACCTGACATTAGAAGTTCCTTCCATCCCAGGGGTCCTGATTCATTAGTTCCTCCCAGAACCTGCATTTTTAGGAAAAAATCGCTTGACTGTCCAGTCCTTCATTCCTCTCTGGTCTTCACTACTGTCTCTCTGGGCTTTCTCCACCATGTTTCTTTCTCTCTCCCTCCCAACTCTTTAGTTTCCTTTTACATTTTGTCTTCCCTTATTAGAATATAAGCCTCGTGCAGTCAGAGACTATCTTTCTACTTGTACTTGTATTCCCAACACTTGCAAAACTGTCTGGTACATATTAAATATTTAATAAATGTTTGTTGGCTTCAAGTAATTGAGGCTTACAAAAATTAATTGATTTTCCTGAGGTCATACAGGTAGCTAGCATCTGAGGTTGCAACTGGAACCAAGTCCTCTGACTTTAGAGATGCTATACTATGCTGCATAGGACCAAGACCAAAAAAAATGAGTGTTTGGTCCAATCAGTTCCATCTGTTAGCAATCTAAGAGGTAAAATACAGTTACATTATTTGAATTTAGATACTTTTTTCTAGAAAATGTTGGTAATGCTACATTAATTTTTAAATTATTATTATAACATTAAAAAGATGTGGTCATTGTATTGTCACAAATGGTGTATAATGAAGAATACTGAGAACTATTCTTCTAAGGTATAAAATATTCTTGCAAAAAGCTGATGAATTCTTTACCAACTGGGAAATTCCATCATGATAGTTCAAAGAAAACTATTCTGGCCAATTTATGATGTCAATTCTGAAGTTGTGCTTAAGTAACTGTTTCAATTTTTTAAAACCTATTACCATTGAATGAATGCTACTTTCCATAACTTCTCTTCCTTCAGAGTCCTGCTTTCGAGATGAATGTGTTTGCTTCTATTTTCAATGACTGCCTTACTGGGCTAACATATGGAACTCTTATTGAAAAATGACATTATTTTGCATGCGAAAAATGTTTTCACACACTTTGGGGTTGATGTTTCTATAGTAAGGATTTGTTCAGTCTAAGTCCAGCCTTTAGAAAACTCCTCAACCCTATCTGTTCCTCTTTGTCATCTGTAACTTTCTCCCCCAATCCCAAGCCACCACTTACTGCCCATCCCCTCAGTTATCTCCATACAAGGAATCTTCTATGATATTTTGTGTGATGATTCTCTTTTTTATCACTTTCCCCATAATCATTTCATAATTTTGTCTGGATCATTTTTTCCTGCTTCTACCAACACCTGCTTTTAGTTTTCTTCTTGAGATGGAGCCCTATTCAGATGTCATGTTACTTACACTTTCAATTTTTAAAACTGTATGAAACCATTCCCAAATCCATGATTTCACTTGTACATTATCCATTTCTGCTAAAGTTCTTATGTTCAGCTGGGTCACTGCCTCTGGGTGTCTCCTCTTCTGCTCTGACCCAACAAGCAATAAAATGTTACTCAAATTCAGCATCAAATGTGTGTGAAAAATTCTGTTTTAAAGTTTTAAAGTGATTTTTAAAAATCCCTTAGATTTTTCATCTGTAGATTTCCATTTCTTTATTCCTTGAAAGATCTAATGAGAGATGCCTTTTTCAACAATCTACTTGGTATTAATATCAAGTAAGACCTAAAACTTTGAAATGTATGTTCTCCAAACGAGATAGATTCCATTGTCCTTGGCCTTTATCAGGACCCATCTGCCCAGAAGGACCCATGGCCCACAGTATCAAGTGGATTAGCAAGTTAAAGAAGAATGAAGACTTGGAAAAAACTATAGACTCAGGAGATAAAGAAGGTCCAGGGGAAGACAAGAAAAATGGCAAAAGGGCCTGTGGTTCATATCATGTGAAGACCTGAGTGAAGAAGAAATATTCAGGGACATGATAGCTGTGTTCAAGTATATAAAGAAATGACCTGAACCTAGGTGGTTCAACAAATAGAGCACCGACCCTAGAATCAGGAAGACCTGAGTTCAAATCTGGCCTTAGACACTGAACACTTACTAGCCATGTGACCTTGGGCAAGTCACTTAACCTCAACTGCCCCTCCAAAAAGAAAAAAAAAAAGAAATGACTTGTGGAAGAAAGATTAGATTTGTTCTATTTGTCTCCAGAAGGATGAATCAGGAGCAATGGGTATAAATTACAAGGGGAAAAATGTAGGTTTTATGCCAGAAAAAAAATTGCTAACAGACCTGTCCAAAAATAGAATGGGCTTCTTTGATAACTAATGAGTTCCCCCACCTTAAATAAATTCAAGTAGAGGTTACACAAGAGTGTAACAACCACTTGTTGGTTAAATTTAGTGGAGATTTCTTTCTGCTATCGAATGCTCTAGGTCAGGGCTTGGCAAAACACCTATGTCACACTGGCCAAATCTGGATGCTGCCTGTTTTTGTATGCCCTGCTAGCTAAGAATAGTTTTTTACATTAAAAATATTCTTAGCTCTTGTGCCATACAAAACCAGGCAGTGGGCCAGGTAGGGCCCATATGCTCTGAGGTTTCCTGACCCCTGCTCTAGACGGCTGCTGATTTCCCTTCCAACTCTCAAATTCCATGATTCAGTAATTCAGGAATGGAAACTAACATTAGCCATATAGTTATGGGTGTCACCTGCATAGAGACAGCTAAACCTATAGGAGCTGAGGAGAGCACCACAAGAGTACAGAAGGTAAAGGAGAAGTTGGCCCAAGACAGAGCTTTGGGACATAGCCACAGATAATGGCCATGAAATAGATGAAATAGATAATGATCCAGTAAATAAAACCAAGTAGGAATGGTTAGGTAAATGAAGAACCAAGAGATAGGGGTATCATAAATCTAGAGACGGAAGGATAGTTAGAAAGAGAAGATGGTTGATAGCGACAAATGAAGTGAAAAAGGATGAAGACTGAAAAATATCATTGGCATAAGCAATTAGGAAATCACTGGTAATGGTGGAGGAGGGATGCTTACAAGAGGATGAAGAATGTGGTAGAGGAGAGGAAGTGGAAACAATGAGTGTAGATAATTTTTATAAAAATTTGGCTAATAAAGGAAGCAGAGATTTAGGATGATACTGGGATCTATTAGAAGGGGGGTGTGTGTGTGTGTGTGTGTGTGTGTGTGTGTGTGTGTGTGTGTGTGTGTGTGTGTGTGTGTGTTTTAAGAACAGAGGAATGGGCATTCCTGAAATAGAAGGGAAAGACCACACAGGTAGGGAGAATTTGAAGTTTAGAAAGAGGAAAGAATTGAAGGGTCATTCTGCTAGGGAAAACAGGAGGAGATCAAAGGCGCTGAGGAGGGCTTGGCCTTGGCAAGAAGGGTCACCTCATAATCAGAGGAAAAGAGTAGGGGGTGATAATAAAGTGTTCAAGAAAAAGACAGAAAAGAAAAAAAGGAAGTTCATAGTGAAAGACCTCTATTTTTCCAATAACGTAAGAAGTGAGATCTTCAGCTGAGATATCTGGGGAGGGGCTATGGGAGATTTAAAGAGAAGGGGAGAAGCTTTTATGGGAAATGGGATAAGAATTAATGAAGAAGGTTTAAAAGGATTTACTGTCTACAATGAAGGTCTAGTTGAACTAAAATGAAATAAAATAAGTTTGTAGTGAATTCATATGGCTCAGTTGTTTGATTTCCATTTAACAGCATATAAGTACGTTCAAAAGAGGTAGATGGTAGAAGCAATCCAGGGTTCAAGTTTGGCAAGGGCAGAGCAGCAATAGAATAAGGGAGGGAGAGGTCTGAGCTTAAAGGATGGAAGGAATATGAATTGGTTAACAATAGAGTTGAAGCTCTGATAGACTTAGCTCTTCTCAGCAATACAATCATCTAAGACAATTCCAGAAGACTGAAGATGGAAAACACCATCCACATCCAGAGAAAGAACTAGGGAGTCTGAATGCAGATCAAAGCATGTTTTTGCTTTATTTTTCTTTCTTCTGGTTTTCCCTTTTTGTTCTGATTCTTTTTTCACAATATGACTAATGTAGAAATATGTTTACTATAATTATACATGTATAGCCTATTTTTAAAAAAGAAGAAAAAGTAGTATTGAAGTTCTGATGAAGATAAATAGGTTTAGGAAGATTCAGACAAAGGGAGACATGGAAAGATTAAACCTTCTGGTCAGATAGCTAGGTGTTGGCAGATTGTGACCTGGCCAGAGGCTGATGACTCTGAGATACCGGAATATCAGAGTTTTTGATCAAAAATCCCCATGAATAATAGCTATATCCAGTGTGTTAAAATTCTCTTGTGGCTCAGGTCATATACATCAGGTCTGACATATGGCCCTGGGGCAGCACTGCAATCCACAATTGAACCAGATTAAAATGTAATTGGGAAATATTTAACAAAATAAAAAAATATGTTAAAATATAAATAATGTTAATTTGATTTTTTAAGTCAATATGCAGCCTTCAGGGAACCTCATTGTTGTTCAGTCATTCAGTAATGCTAGTCTCTTCGAGATCCCTTTTTGTGGTTTTCTTGACAAACATAACAGAATGATTAGCCATTTTATTCTCAGTAGATTAAGGCAAACAGCAGTTAAGTGACTTGTCCAGGGTCATACAGCTAATAAGTATGTGAGGCTGGATTCGAACACAGGTTTTCCTTACTCTAGGACGAGTGCTCAATGCTCTATTCACTGGACCATCTAGCTGCCTCTATTGTTCTCTCGTTCAGGGAACCTTATGTGTGATGTAGTTCCTGGTTCTGTTTGAATTTGCCACCACTGGTAAAGAGGGATTTGGAGGTTAAGGTGTTGGAGAAAGCATCAAGATGTATGTTGAAACCCACTAGTATAAGGTCAAGAGTTTGGGAAGAATGGAAAACAAAGATAAATAGTGAGATCCTTTGAGAAAAGAAGGCTAATGCTACTCTAAAATGTACAGGGTAAAAACTTTAATATAGTGAACTCTGATAGGGGAAAGGTTCTGAGTGATCGTAGCAAAAGGAGAATTTGGAAGGGGCTATGGGGAATAGTATTTTGATTCCCCTTCAAAGAACATGAAGGGAATATGAGAGAAGGTGCATACAATGACAGATTGGATAGCCATGGATGCAACTGGGGGAAGCCAGCTCTCTTTGAACCAAAGTGGCGGGAAGGAGGATGAGAGAGAAAAATCTAGAATGGGGGGAAGTTTGTTCATTATGGAACAAGAATTTCAGATGACACAGCTGGAAAGAATTGGAGTAGGACATGGGAAGGGGAGCGCAGAAAAGGATGGAGATGTGAAATAGACTGATTCTGGATCTTTTTTATTGATCCTATTTGCAAGTAATTGATATTGTCCAGGCCTAAGTCATGGTTCTTTCTATCCAAACTTAGTTTAGAATTTAGCTGGTCTGCAATGAGTTCAGTTTAGAATTCAGTTTCCTTGGTAATTGGTGTTTTCTTCTTTCATCAGGTATGGCTGACTTGTTATCCAAAGAAATCTGATCTCTAAACTTGGTGGATTCAAACAATGAAAATTGCTTTGTCACAAGAAGTTAGGAGGGCTTTGTTGATAGCCCCTCATTCCCAATGAGTCAATCATATTGTCTCACATACTTCAGATGTATAACCAATCATACTGATTTTGCCATTCAATGATGTCAAGCTTTTTAAATTAATCATAACTTGTTCACCACCTATGAAGTCCCGTTCTCTATTCTGTATTCTCCAAAACTATAAAAAAGAATTATCCCCCTCATTTGGGGTCTTTATGTTGCTAAAAAGCTGAGATTCTAATTATTGGTAAATTCATGCTTTACTAATGAATTAATCATGCTAGGAATTTTGTGCCACAATTTACCTTAATTTTCACTGTTACAGATGAGAAGATAGGAAGTGAGGATTAGATGTAGGCTGTTAAGGTTTACATTGATTAAGATGGGGCCAGGGAGACTAACAGGCAGTATAAATTTGTTCCATAAGGATATAAATAGATAGTACATATATTGGTAATGCTCACAGACTCTCATGGTGGCTCTGCACATTGGGCAAGGTTGTAGTGCAGTGGGCAATGGTAGCAGTGGTGGGACATGGGTCTGGAGGCTATGGGTCTTGCTATCTGTTTCTCTCCACCCTTTCTTGCTGTGGGGTCAGAGGCAAATGCTGGCAGTGGAGTAGGTGCCTAATCTACAGAAAAAGATATGGGATCTTGCTTTCAACATTAATTCCTCCTATTAACTCTACTTCCTACCCCATTCATCTCAATCTACTGACTCTAGGCTTTGCCTAGGGTGATCTCATACCCAATTATGCTGAGTCAAATAATCTCTCTCTTCATTAAAAAAAAGTACTTTGTCTTATTTTGGCCTGTGCTCTTTTTTTTCCAAATAAATCAATTAAAGCTCACTTTGTTCCTCTTCCCACCCTCACACCAATTCATAACTTGACTAGGTGTTTAGACTAGGAAGAAAGTTCAGGGGTCATCTAGTCCCAGCTTCCATCCAGTGGAGAGATTCCCGCCACATCTCTGCCAGATTGTCATCTAGCCTATGCTTCAACACTTCCACTGATGGCTCATTAGGGACCAATGATTCAGCTTTCAGATGGTTCCATTTAATTGCAAGGGAGTTCTTCCCTTAATTTAGCCTCAATCTGAATCACTATAACTTCACATTGTTGCCTGTAGGCCTATCCTCTAGACAAATACAGAACAAGTGTAATACTCTTAAACAAAGGTTTGAAGATAGATAACATTTTCTCCACTTGGCTAAACATTGCAAATGATTTCAAATGTTTTTACACAATAGTTTTTTTTTTATCATCCTTTGAGGATATTCCTGTTTTGGGGGGTCCTTCTTAAAATGTGGTCCCTATATCTGAATATTCCAAATCAGATATGATTTTTCTACTACATTAAAATGTATTTCTCTCAACATCTCTGGCTCTTCACCTGTAAAAGGAGAGTACCCCAATAGATGATCTCTCTTCTGTCTCTAAATCATTGGTTCCATTATCTTAAACACCTCCGTTCTCTTGAATACTAAAATACTCCTGCAACCTCAGCTTCCAGGGCACTCTAGCTAACTTAGGGTTTTCCTTGGAAGCTCATTTTCTGGTTTCTGTTCTCCCTATTTGTTAGCCATTTTCTCTCAGAGGCATCGACACCTTTTAAATCACCCAGGTTCATAATATTGTCCTTATATTTATCTATTCATTCTCTCCCATAGCAAATATTCTATTAGTTGTCAACTGTGCCCTTCTACCCCCACATTTCACACCTGATGCCCTTTCTCTACTTATTCAGCTATAACTTTAGTTTATGTTCTTATCACCTTTAACCTAGAGGACTATACTAGCTTACTAATTCAGGTTTCCCTGCCTCAAGTCTTTCCCCGCCCCAGTTCATCCTATAACCTACTGTCTAATTTTCCTTAAGGATAAATCTGAACATATGACTCCTTTACATATTCAATCCAGTACTCCTTTATTTATTAAAATCCAGTGGCTCCCTATTGCCTCAAGGTTAAAACATTAACTCTTCTATGGATCTTTTAAACACTTTGCAACCTGTCCCCAAAGTATATTTCCACATCCACATTTGACCTCTCTCTGTCTCTGTCTCTGTCTCTCTGTCTCTCTCTGTCTCTCTGTCTCTCTGTCTCTCTCTCTGTCTCTCTCTGTCTCTCTGTCTCTCTCTGTCTCTCTCTGTCTCTCTCTGTCTCTCTCTCTGTCTCTCTCTCTCCCTCCCTCCCTCTCTCCCTAGCAATCCAGTCAAACTGGTTTTCTCTCTGTTCCTCACATTCCATCTTCCTTTTTCATGCCTTTGTACTGACTCTCTCACCTCTCCTTACCTCCAACTCAGAGACCTGCTTTTTTTTTAAAGATGCTCCTCAGGTACCATCTTATATATAAAGCCTTTCCACTCCCCAACTACAAATGGTCTCCTCAAATTCCCTCATATTTAACTACTTTGTATTTATTTTTATTTGCTACATTCACACTATATATTATACCTATACATAGATATGTATATATTCAAACTATCAATACACATATGAAAAAACATACTACTAATGAAAAAAATGCAGATCAAAACAACTCTGAGTTTCTACCTCACATCCATTGCATAGGCAAAGATGACAAGAGGGAAATAACAACTTTTGGAGAGGCTGCAATAAGACAGGCACACTATTGTTGGAATTGCTAATTGGTGCAGCCATTCTGGAAAGCAATTTGGAACCACCTCCAAAAGGTCGCTAAATTGTACATACTCTTTTATCCAGTGACACCACTACTGAGTCTATACTTCAAAGAAAGGGGAAAAGGAACAGAGGGAGGGAAAGGAATAACATTAAAAGCCTATTAGGTGCCAGGCACTGTGTTAAGTGATTAAAAAATACTATCTGATTCGATCCTCACAAAAACCCTGGATGGTAGGTGCTATTGTTATCCCCATTTTCTAGGTGAGGAAATTGAGGCAGATAAAAGTAACATGATTCACTTAGTGTCTTATATATAGTAAGTATCTGAGGCTGGATTTGAACTTAAGTGTTCCTGACTCCAGGCCCAGTGCTCTATCCATTGAATATAAATGCAAGAATATTTATAGCAGCATTTTTTTTTTGTGGCAGCAAAGAACTGGAAACAAAATGGGTACCTATCAATTGGGTAATAACTAAATAAATTATGGCACAGCAATATAACAAAATTTTGTTAAATAAGAAATTAGTAATATGACATTTTGAAAAATATGGAAAACCTTGTATGAACTAATATAGAGTGAAGCCTCAAAAGGTAGCTGTCAGCTTCAATGCAGGGAGAATAAGAAATGTTTCAAAAATTAATTTTCAGAAATGTTTAAAAATTATTTTCAATTTCACTAATGAAAATATGATGTTCAAGCTACATAGAGAGTTAATAGAAATAAATAACAAATAGTAAGAGCTATTCTTCCAAAGTTAGTCTTAGTTTTCCAAAGAATTCCAAACAATAAATGGTCCCATGGGAACAGAGTCCAAATGATAACTGCAGAAGAAAAGCAAATGAAAACAAATTTGAAGTTTGTCTTCATATCATGCAATATGACAAAAATGGAGAATAGTGAGTGTTCCAGTGCCTGTAGGAAGGTACACACAATATTACAAGGCTGATTATCAACCTTCAGACAGAGAACTGATGAACTCTGAAAGTAGATTCAATCATCCCTTTTCACTTTAATTTTCCTTGTTCTGCATGTGTGTGTTTTCTTTTGCAGCATGAATTCACATGTAAAATAAATATATTGCTTGCCTTCTCAAGAAATAGAGGAAAGTCAGGAGGGAGGGAGAGAATTTAGAAATCAAAATTTTAAAAGATGAATGTTAACTTTTTTAATGTAATTGGGAAATGCTTAATGAAATAAAATATATTAGAAAATAATACAAGGTTGATAATGGAATACTAAAGTTATTTGAGTATTCTGGATATTGATTTGGAATTATGCAATAACAGCCAATGAAACTGTACATACTGTTTGACCCAGCAATCCCACTATTGATTATATGCCCAAGGAAGTCAGAGAGAAACAGAATTAATACCAAAATATTCACAGCAGCTCTCTTTAGAGTAGCAGGGAACCTGAAAGAAAGTGGTGACTAATCAATTGGAGAATAACTAGGAATATATGTGTGTCCACACACAAACATACATGCATACATATATGCATGCATACATATATGTGTATTATATATGTATTATATATGATTTATATGTGTTTGTGATATATCAGAGAAATATGGGTAGATTGATTTGAACTGATGCAGAATGAAAACAGAACCAAGAGTACACTAAAATCAATTCAGTAACTGAAAACCAAATCATGTTCTAGGTCCTACAGGCATGGGGAACCTGCAGCCTTGAGGCCCCATGTTACCCTCTAGGTACTCAAGTGTGGCCCTTTGAATGAATCCAAATATCACAGAACAAAGGGAAGAAAAAAGGATTTGTTCTGTGAAGGCCATACTTGAGGACCTAAAGGTCACATGTAACCTCGAGGCCACAGCTTCCTCACCCCTGGTAGGAGAAAAAATAATTAGAAATATCTGTCTCATTTTGACAGAGATGAGAGTCTATAAAGACAGGATGTTACAGATATGACATACATTTCAAGACACAGTCACTGTGTCAATGATTTTTGCTAAACCAGTTTTCTTTATTAGAAAGAGGATTAATCCTCTTATATCTGGAAAGACATATAAAAACAAAAGGTATTAATTTTATTTTAAAAGAAGTACTGTAGCAATACAGACTACTTAAGAGTACTTTATTCAAGACTATTTGGGAATACTTTATGCAAGACAGGTAAAATGGGATGTAGTCTAACATGGCACTCTATGCTAAGGGTACTCATGGAAGCATTATAAATCTATACCCAACTTTTACCTTTTGGGGTTCATACATTTTGACTAATGTAAGCCAAGTGGGAGAATATGCTGTGCATGTGGTTGTTGAAGGAAAGAATTATTTTTAGAAATGAATCAAGCACATAGGACATGCGCCATATTTTTTGCCAAAGAATGCTTATGAGGTCATTCCTCAAAAGGCTTTCCTTCCATACTCCTGACATGATATAAACTGGGTTGGTATTTATGCAAGTGTGGAAACTCCTTTGGTAATTTTCATAGCTCCTTAAGTAAAACCAGCTGTTGTTTCAGCTAACCTTTCAAGAGAAATAGAAGCAATATTTCTATCTAGTAAAAATTAATGACTTTCAAGTTGATTATAGTCAACAAAGACTCATTAAGTGCCTACTATAAGTAATATATTAGGTTAAGCACCAGGGATAGGAAAACAAAAATTAAAAGCACCTGTTTTCAAAAATCTCGTACTCTACTAGGGAATGGAGAGGGCCATGGCATGTAAACAAGAAAATATAGCACAAGATGAACTGAGGACTGGAATGGCTTGCACAAATAACAAAGGAAAGAAATGGAGTATGGAATTTAGAGAATAGTTAAGTAAAATAAATCACATGGTAGTTATCCATTGTGATGGTAAGGGCTTCAGATTTCCAAAAAAAGCAAACTCAAACACATGAATTTATCAGGACGAATAAAGAACACTGCAAATAGGTATTATTTAATCCAATAATGGACATTTATCCTTCAGGAAGATTTTGGGCACTCTGTTCCTTTCCACATTGTCTTTTTTTTTTTTAGTGAAAATGGTGGAATAACCTTTTGAGAGATTAGCAATTTCAGTAAAGGTATAGTAATAGAAAAATAATTCCCCAAATTTTCTGAATCATGCCAACAAAATAACGTTGAAAAGAATTTGATAAAAATATCTTCTTCCTAAAAAAGATGACTATCAGGCTAGGAAAACCAAAAACACAATGGGTTTAAAGATCAAAGATATAGCCAGACCTACACTGTAAATAGAAATGGATTTAGAATCAGAGAATCTAAGTTCATACACTTGCTCAGCTATGTGCTGTTAATTTGACCTTTAGCCTGACACTTAATATCTTCAAACTGAACATGCTCACATTTAAATATATAGATGACTATTAAAGTCCTTCTTAATCCCAGATCCACTGAATATGTGCATGGGGAAAGTCATGAAACATATTTTTTTGAAAAGGTAGCTCAGGATTAATAACTGAAAGCTTGTAGATTATACTGAAGCCTGAGGACTATCTATATATCATGAATATTATGGTTAAAGAAGAGAACAAGGATGAATGAGACCCAAACAACATCACAAAGTAAAAAAAGAACCACATTTTAATAAACCAGAAACAAATGCTTACCAATTTGACAGTCTTTTTTTTTTTTTTTTGGAGGGCAATTGGGATTAAGTAACTTGCCCAAGGTCACATGGCTAGGTTTTTGTTTGCGTGTGCATTAAGTGTCTGAGGCGGGATCTGAACTCAGGTCCTTCTGACTCCAGGGCTGGTGCTCTATTCACTGCGCCACCTAGCCGCCCCTTTTTTTTTTTCTATTAAACAAATGCTTTATTAACTTCTGGTTTACATCATTCATTTCCACCAGATTATGAGTTACATTTTTCCCCGTTCTTTCCCTACCCACCACCCCAGAATAGCAGTCCCACTACATATCCCCTCATCCAATCTGCTCTCTCCCATATCTTCTCCCATACCCCCTTCGACTTTGCCATTAGGGCAAGGTGAATCTCTGAGCCCCACTGCCTGGATATCTTATGAAACATTTAATTTTAAAACTTCGATTTTCAGATCCATTCCCTTCCTCCCTTGTCACCCACTCCCTCTGAGAAGATAAGCAATTCAGTCTGTGTTGTACATGTATATCTATACAAAACATTACCATAGTAGATATATTGTAAAAGACTGCTTATATTTCCTCCCCACCTGTCTCACCTCCCACCTGGTCCATTCCCTACTTTGATCCTGTCCCTCTTTGATAGTGGGTACTTCTAACCTCCCCTCTCCCCAGAATGCCCTCCCCTCCATCATCCCCCCTCTCATCCCCCTTTCCCTTACTCAGGAGAGTGAGGGTAAGATATTCCATTTAGTATGTATGTGATTCTTTCCTTGAGCCAACTTCAATGAGAATATGCTTTTGCCTTTTTGCCTTCCTGTTCTTCCCCTCCCCTGCAACTACTTCCCCTTGCCTCTTCTACATGAGATAGTTTGCCCTACCCTGTCTCTCTCCCTCTCCTCTTGCCACTTTCCTCTCTCACCTCTTGAGTTCACCCCTTAAGAATCATCCCTTCCTTGGGGCGGCTAGGTGGCGCAGCGAGCAGAGAGCCAGCCCCGGAGCCAGAAGGACCCGAGCTCGGATCTGGCCCCAGACACCCAACACACAAACAAAAACCCAGCCATGTGAACCTGGGCAAGTCACCCAACCCCAATTGCCCTCAAAAAAAAAAATAATCATCCCTTCCCATCAAATTCAACCTGTGCTCTCTATCCATGTATACCTGTGAACATATGCCATGTACCCTTCTTCAATTATTTTCATAATGAGAAAGGTTTCATCAAACACAGTTATTGTTTTTCCATGTAGGACTGTAACTAGTCCAACTTTGATAAGTTCCTTTTGATTTCTTTTCCTTGATTGCCTTCTCAAGCATCTCTTGCTTCTTGTGTCTGGATGTCAAATTTTCTATTCAACTCTGGTTTTTTCACCAAGAATGCTTGAAAGTCCTCTATTCCACTGAATGACCATATTTTCCCCTGAAACAAGATACTCAGTTTTGCTGGGTAAGTGACCCTTGGGTTCATTCCCAGCTCTTTTGCCCTCTGGAATATCATATTCTATGCCCTTCTATCCCTTAATGTAGAAGCTGCCAGGTCCTGTGCCATTCTGATTGTGTTTCCACAATATTGAAATTGTTTCTTCCTGGCTGCTTGTAGTATTTTCTCCTTGATCTGGGAATTCTGGAATCTGCCTATAATATTCCTGGGAGTTTTCTTTTGGGGATCTTTTTCAGGAGGTGATCTGTGGATTCTTTCAACCTCTATTTCCCCCTCTGGGTCTAAAACATCAGGGCAATTTTCCTTGAGAATTTCTTTAAGGATGACTGCTAGCTTCTTTCTTTGATCATGGCTTTCAGGTAGTCCAATAATTTTTAAATTATCTCTCCTGGATCTATTTTCCAGGTCAGTGGTTTTTCCCATGAGATATTTCACATTGCTTTCTATTCTTTCATTTGTTTGGATCTGTTTAACAGTATCTTGATTTCTCATAAAGTCACTAGCTTCCATTTGCTCCAGTCTAACTCTGAAGGAATGAATCTCCTCAGTGAGCTTTTGAGATTCTTTTTCCATCTGGCAAATTCGACTTTTTAAGGCATTCTTCTCCCCATTGCCTTTCTGAGCCTCTTTTGCCATTTGAGTTAGTCTATTTTTTAAGGTGTTATTTTCCTCAGTCAGGCTGTTGACTGTCATTTCATACTTTTCTTGCATCTTTTTCATTTCTCTTCCCAAATTTTCCCCCACTTCTCTTATCTGCTTCTTAAGGTCCTCTATGGCCTGTAGCCAGCTTGTATTTTCATTTGGGGCTTTTGGTGCAGGAGTTCTGACCTCACAGTCCTCCTCCATGCTTTGAGCCTCTTTGCCCCTAAAATAGGAGTCCAATGTTGAACTTTTCTGTTTATTTTGTTTCGTTTGCCTAGGCATATTGCCACTTCATTACTTGATTTTTTGGCCTTGTTGCCACAGTAGGACTCTGCCACCAGACAGGGGAGCTTCCACCCAAAGGTGGGGTCTTCACAACTTCTGCCAGCTGGGTGGCCTCTGTAAAGCCTCCACCCGCTCTGGTAAGTTGGATACCCACCCCAAACTTCCCCCCCAGACCATAATCCAGATCCAGGCAGTTTAAAGCAAAAGCAATTAACCCCCAGACTGATTGCTGGATCTTCCTACAGTTTGCAGACCAGGAGCTAGAGCCACTACTGATGCTGCAAAATGGCTTCTGTGCAGCTGTTTCTTCAGCAGCTTTTTGCCCCCAGGGGAGGAAGCCAAGTGTTCCCCAAATACTGGTCCCAAAGTCCATAGGGCACTAACCTCTCACTTTGTCCTAGGCATATCTGTGCTGATAATTCTGGAATCGCCACAATTGCTGGTGTTCTGGGGTTCCACCAGCCGGCTGAAGGCCCGGCCGCCCTGGGGCTAAAACCGGGGACCTGGGCTCGGCTCTGTGGGCTGCCTTGTCAGTTCCCAGCGCACTGTGCTGCCTGCTCTCAGACCACTGCGCTGGCCACTCCCTGCAGAGCTGCTGGGCTGTCCTCAGCAGGAGGTTAGCTTCTCTGTGCCGTTCTGTGGGTGCCGTGGCTCCAGAAGTTGTTCGGAGTTCCTTTTCACATTGTTTGAAATTTGTGTGGGGCAGAGCACATTGGAAATGCTGTTTCTACTCCGCCATCTTGGCTCCGCCCCTTGACAGTCTTTTCTAAGTCAGTCCGTTATGTATAATTTCTAATCAATTCACTGAGCAAAGATGAAAATCAAGAACACATTTTTAAAAGGAAAAAGAATGACTTCATATGATGTGAAATTAAAACACAGTTCCCATTTGAACTGTTTTAAAAATCTATAGGTTCCAAAAGGAAGAGAAATGTATAGTGGTGTGGGGGTAGGAGATTTTACTATTAAAGGTAAAATCACCAGTGGGGACTCATGAGTTGTATTGAAAAACCCACAAGTCAACTTTGACTCTCAGGTAAAATTATCTGGGGGTTGACAATATATGAAAGCAATTTGGGGAACTAGCTCCAAAAGGGGGGTGCTAACCTCTAGGTCCTTTGTATTGGATGTATTTGAAATGCCTTAGAAATTTCAGGGACCACTAGAAAGAATTGCTATCTGTGATTCTCTTTACCGGCACTGAAAGATTGCGCTGGAAAAAAAGATTACATTTCCCCCTTTATTTTCTGTTGGACTGTAATTGAACAATTTATTTTCTGGTATGTACCTTCAGAATAACTCTTACATGGCTGAATATTGAAGTACTAATATTTGTCACATTACCGTGACCATTGCAAAGTTGATATCAACAGTGTGAATGTTCTCTAGAAAAGTACTTCCTGGTAATATAACTGTGGGCTCTCATTCATGTTTATAAATAATTTATTTTGCTTTTAAGCAGACTGAGACTGCTTGTCTTGTTCATAATGAGTCTGGATAGTTTTATGAAGTCCTTATAAATTACAGGTCCATAGGAGCAAGTTTCCTTGGTGGCCTAGAAAACTCAAATAATCGCTTCTAAGTGTTTAATCATTTGAGGAAATCCCACACCATTGCGGGGTGAGGGGGTGTTTCTGAGTTAAAATTCTTTTTAAGATAGGCTGCTCCAGTGAAAGGTGGATACACACTTCCATTCAGAATACCCTATGAGTCTCAGGGATTAATTAGGCAAATTTTGGATGCCCTAGAAACTTCAGGGACCAAGGGATACTTTGACCTAGGACTATTTGGTTTTTCACCTGAAAGTGAGGAGCTACAAAGTAGCAATTCATATTGGGGAAGGGCTAAATTTGTGGGACATGAATATAATAGATCACTGCTGTAAGAAATGATGTGTGCAATGAATACAGAGAATCATAGAAATATCTACATGAATGTATGCAGAGTGAAGTAAAAACTATGCACAATAGCTACAACAATATAAATGGAAAGAACCACCATATGTAAAAAGTATCAAAAGTGAAAGTAACAAAATTACAAAAATCAAGGAGCACTAAAATGAAGAGATATGAAAAGATATCCCAAATCATCCTTTTATAGAGGTGGGAGGTCTACAGGTATTATACATAGCAAATAGTTTTTTGAATTTTTTAAATGTGATGATTAGTTGTATCAATGCTTTTCCTCTTTAAAAACCTATTTGTTTTATGGAATAGTTCTCTGGGAGCAGGGTGAGGGAGAGGGTGCTGGGAATAACTATGATGCTATAAGAAAAACAGAAGAAATCAATGAAAATTTTCCTAATGAACAAAAAATAAAAGATTAAAAGTAAAAAAAGATAATTCTGCAAAATTAGCAAAAAGAATATATCATACAGTAAAGATAATATTCTACATGCACAGGTCCCCAGCTCTATAATGAAGGGAAGGAGGTATATTTTTCAACTCTTTTCTGGGACTAAGTGAGGCTATTCTAAATTACATAGTAGGGAGTTTTATTGCTCCTTTTATACTTTCCAAGACATTGATTTAATCTTTATTCCTTGTTTTCCTGGTTCATCTCACAACAACTTACTAAATCAATTCATCTAAGTCTTCACATTTTTCTCTGAATTCTTCATATTCATATGTTTTGTTTTGTTTTAACAAGGCAACAAGCATTATTAAGTGCTTGCTATGTGTTAGGCATTGTATTGAGTTCTGGGAATACAAATACAAAGAAAAAGAAAGCTACTGACTACCCTCAAAGAGCTTATGTTATTTTTTTTCCATATTAGGCATGTTGTGGGGGGAAGGAGGAAGGAAAGCAAGAAACATACAGAAAGTAAAAAAAAGTTTCAATCTGTATTCAGAGTCCATCAGTTCTCTCTAGGCAGGTAGTCAACATTTTTATCATGAGTCCTTTGGGAATGTGTTGGATCAATGTATTGATTTGGAGCAGATAAGTTTTTCATAGATGATTATTATTACAATAATATTGTTACTACATACAATAATCTCTTGGTTCAGTTCACTTCAATTTAAGGGCATCCCCTTCTTCATGTCTTACAGCATAATAGTTTTCCACCACAATCATCCATTCTTCAAATGAGGGACATCTGTTCCATTTCCAATTCTTTGCCACCACAGTTAACATAAATATTTTTATACATATAGATCCTTTTCATTTTCCTTTGATATCATTGGGATATAGAACTAAAACTGGTATTGCTGGGTTAAAGGGTATGTAAAGTTTTAAAACCTTCTGGGCATAGTTCCTAATTGTTCTCCAGAATGGTTGGACTAATATACAACTCCACCAATAATGTATTAGTGTACCTATTTTCCCATATCTCCTCTAGCATTTGTCATTTTCCTTTTCCGTCATGTTAGCCAACATTAGGGTTGTTTTAATTTGCAGTTTTATGATCATTAGTGATTTAGCATTTTTTTTTGCTTTCCTTTCTTTTTTTTGGTCTTTATTAATTTGTTTACTTATAGTTTACAAGATTCAATTGCATAATTCATTGAGTTTCAAATTTTCTTTCACTCCCTCCCCTCCCCACCTCACCATGACAGCAAACAATCCAGTATAGGGTCTGCAAATACTTTCACATTAGACATTAGTCAGGTTACAAAGGCCAATTGTACTAGATGGCATGCAAAATGGTAAAGAGGAGATAAAACCAAACAGTAAAAAGAAAAAGATCAAGTAGTTTGCTTCAATCAGGATTCAAACTCAGTTCTTTTTAGTTCTTTCTCTGAATGTAGACATCTCTCTCCATCATGAGTCTTTTGGGATTGACTTATATCACTGCATTGCTGAGAAGAGTCCATTCTGTCATAGTTGGTCTTCACACATATGTTATGTCTCTGATTGTATAAAAATTTCTCCTGATTCTACTCTTCTTACTCAGCATCAGTTTGTATAAGCCTGTCCAGGTAAATATGAAGTCTATCTGCCCCTCATTTCTTATAGCACAATAGTATTCCATTACATGCATATACCACAACTTGTTCAGTCATTCCCCAACTGATGGGCACCCCTTTAATTTCCAATTCTTTGCAACCACAAAAAGAACTGCTATAAATATCTTTGTACATATGGGTCTTTATATGACTATTAATAGCTTTGATTTCTTCTTCTGAAAACTGCCCATTTATATCCTTGGCCATTTATCACTTAGAGAATGGGTTTTATTTTTTTTTTCATAAATTTGGTTCAGTTCCCTATGTATTTGAGACATGAGACCTTTATCAGAGAAACTGGCTTCAAAATTCTTTCTCAGTTTCCCGCTTTCCTTCTAATTTTGGCTGCATTGGTTTTGTTTGTACAAAACCTTTTAATATTTATATAATCAAAATTATCCATTTTGCCTCCCATGAGCTTCCGTTTCTCTTGTTTCGTCATAAACTCTTCCCTTATTCATAGATCTGACAGGTATTTTTTCACATTTTCCTATAATTTGATTAAAATAGCACCCTTTATGTCTAAATCATATAGCTATTTTAACCTTATTTTGGCGTGTGGTATGAGATGGTCTATGCTTAGTTTCTGCCAAACTGCTTTCCAGTTTTCTCAACAGTTTTTGGTCCAATAGTGAGGTCTTGCTGCAATTGCTGGGAATCTTTGGATTTACAAAAGATTGGGTTACTGTGCTTATTTTTCTCTGTATATTCCATATCTAAACTATTCTACCACTCTGTATCTTAGCCAATACTATATTGTTTTCATGATTACAATGATTCCTTCCACATTGCAGAGGTTAGAGGTGGAGAGCCCCTGCAAGTGAAAAACAAATGTAAAATTTTTGGCTCTCCCTTCATACCAGAGAAGAAATCTGAACTTTCCCTTTTTGTTTTTGGGGTGTTTACAACATCTTATTGTAAAATTTTGGTTAAGTATTTTGTCATGGGCTCTGTGTCATCTGCTGGCCTTTGCATGATATCTGCAGCTTCTGCAAGACTCCCCCAAAATTCTCATTTCATTTCTTATGTCAACCTGAGATATATTGAAACTGCAATAGGGAAAGTCATGATGTGGAATGGATAACTCTACTCTTTCATAATTTAATAACTAAATCAGTTCATTCCAGTTTGAAATCTTGTACTGCTGGGCCACCTTCGCTTTTTTTCATTGATTCCCTTGCTATACTTGACCTTTTGTTTTTTCAGATGAATTTTGTTCTTATTTTTCCTAGTTCAGTGAAATAATTCTTCAGTAGTTTGACTGATATGCCACTGAATAAGTAAATTGATTTAGGTAAATTCATCATTTTTATTATATTGCTTTGGTCAACTCACGAGCAATAGCTATTTCTTGAATTGTTTAAATCTGTACTTTTGTGCATGAAAAGTGTTTTGTAATTACGTTTATATAATTTCTGAATGTGCCTTGGCAAGTAACCTTCTACAGGTATTACTATACCATTTTAGTAAGTGCTTTTGGTTTTGAGCTAATTGTATGGGTAAGAGCCTGTGAGCTATGGTTTTATAACTGTGGACTTAGAGCAATCTTGGC
This sequence comes from Gymnobelideus leadbeateri, assembly GCA_011680675.1. NCBI lineage: Eukaryota > Metazoa > Chordata > Mammalia > Diprotodontia > Petauridae > Gymnobelideus > Gymnobelideus leadbeateri. Next base: position 151,206 of record WOXC01011969.1, read on the forward strand.
TCTGGGTTAGTAGTCATGGCCCCTAGAGACCCAACTCACTACTACAAGTGCAAATTGTAGAAGTAACTCTCAGAGGAAATACTACAAAAAACAGGCATTCACACAATCCATCACCATTTCATAAGAAACTTTAACCTATGTAAATCAATTGCCACAATAAGGTGATCAAAGAAATCTAGAAACTGCTCCAGCTAATAAATACTTCCTTTACCAAATAGAGATATGATAGTCATAGGCATCATCAATTTAGAATGCAAACTCATTTTTTAAATTGCACTGAAGAAGATGGTAGAAAATTAAGAACATATCATGTCATATAACTGTGAAATACATAGAAGAGAAAAAGAAATTCACAGAAAATTTGGCAAATGGTCCAAATAAGCCAGTTCATTCCAGGAGCATTTATTCTCTGTGTGTAAAGCAAAGACAAGCAAAAGGTGAGAAAAGGAAAAAGATCTCAAAGTCTCCATAACTAACTCTATTTTTCATTAGTAACATTGGAGTTCCCACAATGGGATTTTCATTTCATTGGAATCCATGTGCTGCATGAAGTAGAAAAAGCACCCAAGAGAATTAAGATGAGAAGATTATCTGGCAAAATATGGACAAAGGAGATCCAAACTAGAGGCAAGAAAAAATTTAGAATCCTAAAGAATAGGAGCATAGTGAATATTTGCTAAAATTCAGGCGTAATTAACCCCAGGTGATAATACCATAGAAAAAAGCAATTAGAATATAACTATGACCCCTTTTACAAAAATTTTATAAGAACAATACAACTGAATGCTAAGTGTACCTATTATGAATGTAGGTGAGGTTTTTGGAAATGACAATTTGAAGGAAATTATATCCTTACAGAGTGGCAGTATGTCATGGTGGTTAGTGTTGGACAGAGTCAGGAAGTCCTGATTTAAAATTGTCTTTCTGGCAAGCCTGTTCTATTATCTGTAAAATGGAATAATTATGTCTCTATCTACATCACAGAGCTGCTGTAAAGCTCAAATTAGATAATCTATACAAGATATTTTGCAAAAGAGGGATTCTATAGAGATAATAAATGTCAGTGATTCTGACAGTCATGCAGCCAACCCATGTATATTATAATTAATGTTTATTGACTACAAGTACATTTCATTTGATAGTTTAAAGCACCAGGTTTCACAGCTCTCTTCCAATAAGGAGGTGTCTTCCATTCACTCTATTCAATGATTCTCCAAGTACAAACTTCAAGGGAGGCACAAAACAGGAGGAAGAAAGTACACTTACCAAGTGTGTTTGCAATTGTCTGGCTATGGTGTCGTACAGAGTACAAAGAGAAGGATTCTCTCTAGTTAGTGAAGTTCTTACAAGACTCTTATTTGCAAGTAACAGTGTGCTGATTGTGTTGAACCCTGAAACACTGCTGTTCCTCCCAAATGACAGCCATGATGATGATGATGATGATGATGATGAGACAACTACAGATGATGGATGATGGTAGTGGTGGTGATGGTGGAGACATATCACATATCCAAAGCACTTATAAATATTATCTCATTTAATCCTCACAACAACATTGGGAGGTAGGAGCATTGTGATACCTATTTTACAGATGAGAAAACTGAGGCAGGTAGCAGTTAAGTGACTTGCCTATGGTCCTAACAGCTAAATAAATATGTAAGGCAGGATTTGAAGTAGGGTCTTCCTGACTCCAAGTCCAACTCCAGTACTGCAGTCTTCTTGTCATGTAATGAAATTTTAACTACTGGCATAAGAAAAATCAACTGAATTAATACCTGTGGTCCAAACTATGACATGCAATTGATACAAAGCAGCCAGACACATGGAAATGTATATGTGTATGTATATATATATATATATATATATATAGATACACACACATACATGTACACATATTGATCAGTTGATCTCTCTCTCTCTCTCTCTCTCTCTCTCTCTCTCTCTCTCTCTCTCTATCTCTCTATCTATCTATCCATCTATGTGGGGTGGCTAAGTGGCACAGTGGATAGAGTTCAGGCTTAATGTCAGGAAAATTGATCTTCCTTACTTCAAATATGGCCTCAGATACTTACTAGTGTGTGACCATAGGTAAGTCACTTAACCTCATTTGCCTCAGTTTCCTCATCTTCCAAATGAGTCAGAGAAGGAAATGGCAAATAACTTCAGCATCTTTGCCAAGAAATACCCCCAAAAAAGGGGACGTAGAGACTCAGACACAATTGAAATGACTGAACAAATATGTGTACATATGTGTGTGTGCAGAGAATGTCAGAGTTGGAAGAGACTTGATCATCTTTTTTTGCTGCATTTTTGAAGGGGGGAAGGCAGGGCAATTGGGGTTTACTTGCCCAAGCTTACATGGCTAGTAAGTGATTAAACATCTTTCCAATTCAACTCATACCTAAATACAGCATACCTCAAAAGTGAGAACTGAGCCCTTACCTAAAGATTCCTCGGGGGTCGGAGCCAAGATGGCAGAGTAGAAACAGCTCATCCAAGCCACTCTGCCCCCAGATTCCCCCCAAACTATGTAAAAGGGGACTCTGAACAACTTCTGGGGCCCCAGCACCCACAGAATGACACAGAGAAGCTAACCTCCCACTGAGGACAGCCCAGCAGCCCTGCAGGAAGGACCAGCGCAGCAGTCTGGGAGCTGGCAATGCGCAGCGCACAGAGCGCGGGGAGCTGAGCCGAGTGGAGCCCAGGTCCCCGTGAGCCGAGGTTTTAGCCCCAGGGCGGCAGGGCCAGCAGCTGGCTGGAGGAACCCCAGAACACCAGCAGCTGTGGCTACTCCAGAATTATCAACATAGACATGCCTAGGACAAAGTAAGAGGTTAGTGTCCTATGGACTTTGGGACCAGTATTTGGGGATCCATCGGCTCCCTCCCCTGGGGGCTAGAAGCCACTGAGGAGACATGCCATTCTGTAGTTTTCAGAGGCAGCTCCAGCTCCTGGCCTGCGAACTGTAGGGAGATCCAGCGATCAGTCTTGGGGGGTAATCGCTCTTGCTTTAACCTCCCTGGATCTGGATTGTGGATTGTGGTTGCAAGGGAGGAGGAGAATAGGAAGGCAAAAAAGGCAAAACCACATTCTCATTGAATTTGGTTCAGGGAGAGAATGACATACATACTAAATGGGATATCTCAACCTGCAGCAGAATAGGGGGAAGGGGGATGAGAGGAGGGATGATGGATGGGAAGGCATCCTTGGGGGGAGGGGAGGTTGGAGGTACCCACTATAGAAGAGGGACAGGATCAAGTAGGGAATGGACCAGGTGGGGGGGTGGGATGAGTGGGAGGGAATTATAAGCAGCCTTGTACAATATGATAATGTTTTGCATAGCTAGACATGTACAACATATACTCAATTACTTATCTCCCCAGAGGGAATGGGTGACAAGGGAGGAAGGAAATGGATCTGAAATTCGAGGTCTTAACATTAAATGTTTCAAATATATATAAATACTACTATTAATACTCTTTTGCTTATAATTGGTAGATAAGATGTGCAGGCATTGGGACACAATGATTCACCCTCCTCTAATGGAAAAGTCAAAGGGGGTATGGGCGAAGGTATGGGAGAGAACAGATTGGAGGAAGCGATATCTTGTGGGACTGCTATTCTGGGAGGTTGGGTAGGGGAATAACTGGGGGGGAATGATTGCAACTCAAAATTTGGCAGAAATGAATGGTGTAAAACAGAAGTTAATAAAGCATTTGTTTAAAAAAAATAATAAAAAAAAAGATTCCTCGAAAATAGAAACCTCCTCTGTATGGAGGCAGCCAAGTGCACCATGTATCCTAATATCAAACCAAAATCTGCCCTTTTCATATTTCCATACTTTATTCCTCATCCAGCCCTCTGGTGCCTTAGTGGATTAGCACAGTCAGTGGACTTGAATAAACAATGACCCAACAAAGGAAATTTAAAATGAAGGTCAGTGTAAAAGGCTAGGAGGAAGAAGCTGGATGGATTAAATCACTTGGAAGCTAATGTTTTTGAGGAAACATCAACATGTGTGATGGAGTTCCAAATGTAATGGCACTTCCCACACATTAAGTGAGCAAAGTTGGGACAAATCATTTTTGGAGAGGTTTTGGGAAGACAGGCATACCAATTCTCTCTTGGTAGAACCATGATTCAACCATTCTAGAAAAACATTAGGAAAAAAAGTTTTAAAATTGTTTATTATCCCAGAGATTCTATTACTGATCCTACAGCCCAAGAAGGTTCTTAACAGTAAGAAAATAAGTCATTTTATGTTACTGACCTTCATGAACTCTACATTCCATGCAAAGTGACAATTATCCTATAGGCCATTCCATCTCCCACCTTTGGGCCTCTGCCTTGGCCATGCTCCAAAAATGGACTGTTTTTCCTCCTTGCCTCTGTCTCTTAGAATTCTTTACCCCCTTCAAGACTTGGTTTAAGTGGAACTTCCTACCCAAGGCCTTTCCTGATTCCCTCCACCGCTCACTAAAAATTATTTTCTTCTTTGTATTTATTATTTTCCCTAGTAGACTATAAACTTTTTGAAGGCAGGATTTAAAAAAAAAATATATATATATATATATATTCAATGCCTAGCACCTAGAAGATGTTTAATAATTACTTGTTGAAATTAATTGAAGAAAAGATCCCGATGAAGAAAAATGTTCCTGGCAATATTATATATAAAAGTAGAAAATCTGTAAACATAATGTATGACTGACAAATGGGGAATGACTAAACAAACTAAATTACAGCATATAAATGTAATAACATACATAATGCTGTGTCACAGAAGAATGGATATGAAAAATTTAAAGTAACATGAGAAGACATGTAAAGTGGTTTATGGTTCAGAATATATAATCAAAAAATAATCTGAACAAGTACACCAAATAAACATAAAATTAAGAGGCATAAACACTGTCAAAAAGGCAAATATTAGAACCATGTCATCAAAGTTAAAGGGTACATGTTTCCTTTTCTCTAACAACCAATAAATGGAATTTTTGGAGGAAATTAATATTATAGAAGAGGAAAGTGTTGTTTAGGTGTTTGATGAGAACTATCTATTGTATCAAAATAATCAAATTAATCATTTTAAAAGAATAAATACAAACACCAACAATCCTAGACAAAGTGGTCAACATCATTAAGAATAAGAGATAGAAAGAAAGCAAACCCCTCAGAATCATCTCATAGCCTGAACCCATCAAAGAATAAAAATAGGAAAAATTAAAGGGGCTATAGGAAGACATACATACTAATTCCCTGAGCTAGAGCCATGAATTGGTATACATGTTCTAGAAAGTAACTTTGAATTAATCCAGAAAGGTTACGAAACCATTTATACCTTTTGATCCAGGGATTCCTTTCCTTGGCATGTACCCCAAGAACATCAACAGCAGAATAAAAGTCTCCATAAATACTGAGTTAAACATGTTTTTGTTGTTGTTCAGTCATTTCTATCTCCATGTCAAACTCTCCATAACCCCATTTGGGGTTTTCTTGGTGAAAATATTGGAGAGGTTTGCCATTTCCTTCTCTAGCTCATTTTACAAATGAGGAAACTGAGACAAACAAGATTTAATGATTTGCCCAGGGTCATACAGCTAGTAAGTATCTGAAGTCAGATTTGAACTAATGAAGATTCATCTTCCTGACTTCACATTCTATCTACTGTGCCACATAGTTGCCCCCCAAGTTATACATCGAAGCAATATTTGCAATGGTAAAAGGTTGCAGAAAAATTGTGTGTTCAAAGAATGGAAACAAAAAAAATTTGTGTTACATAAATATAATATATTATTATTGGTGAGAATTCATTGGATGATAGTTTGAGCTAATTCTTCTAATGAGAATTACCGATAGACCAGAAAATTCTAGTTGGGAGACGAGAAAAAAGTAGACAATAATGGAACTTTCTCATATACACAAAAGGAGAGATTCTCGTGTTACTGGTGTTAAGGGTTATTAAGGGATACCCTGAACTTGTCTTTTTGAGTTGTCATATTTTCTAGAAACACTGGACCCAGAGCATACAGGAGGCCCTGAATGTGTCAAGTACAAAGCACCCCCCAGCTGACATAATTTGCCATTGCACCTCAAGCTGCACCCCCTGCATGTCCTTAAGAGTCAAGACAGGTGCCAACCAATCTGTGGCAGCCTGGGATAATGCTTGTGTGCTTCGGTCCTTTGCAAATAATGCTTCGGTCGTTTGAAAATAAGTAGACCATCCTATCTTCATAGTCTAGTGTTCCCAAGGAAAAAGAAGCCATCACCTTGCTCCTCCCTGTCAGGAGCAGTTGTGTCCTTTTTTTTTTTTGCCCTTATTGCAACTTTCCCCTTCCATGCCATACCCTTTCCAGATTTCTCATCCTCCTTTTGCTTTACTGTCATAAACATGAAAACTTCTATAAGGCCTGGGAACTCTTTGGGCTCCATATGCATGTTAATTTCTCCTGTAATAAACTGGATTTTCGCATAAGTTTTGTGACATTATGATTCTCTTGACATTAGTGGGACAGAGAAAATTCCCACTTAACTCATGGACCTTTCAATCAATAAGCATTTATTAAGTGCCTACTATGGACCAGGGACTGTGGTAGAAGCTGGGACTATCCAGACAGTCCCAGTCCTCAGGGAGTTTATATTCTCTCATGAGAGACAATGCATATACGCAAAATGAATGGATGTGGAAAAAATATAAAATAAATCATTAGATCCAAGGCATTTAGGGAGGGAGGGCATTAGCAGAACATGAAAGGATTCATGGACAAGATGGTACTTGTAAAGTTATCCCTCCTTGGTTATGCTTGAAGACCATGAAATCAAGGACGTGATGCCATGACTTGCAAATGAATTAGATTTAAGTGAGGGAGGGTGCAAAGTCACCAGCCTCACTTTCTCCTCCCAGAGAAAGGATCTGGACCCAGATGTGGGTTCAGTGACCAGATATAGAACAGGAGGATTGGAGAAGGCCCAGGATGCAGTGGGAGACCTATGGGGCCATGACCATAGTGGAGGGAGGGAGAGGGCTGATTAGGTGATACGGACTGACAAGAGTCAAGGCTAGTCTCCCTCCAGCCCTATTCTCTGTATGTGAGATTTAGTGGTTCTTAGAATTTGAGTTTTTTGTGTTTGTTTTAGGTTGTTGGTTGTTGTTTTGGCCATGATTTCCTCTCCTATCCATCTCAATAGAAGTCTGTTATAGGAAATATAGGGTTATAGGAATAAATAACAGACAAAAATGGGCAAGGGATCTTTGAAGGCAAGGCAGCCAGCATGCTACTACCCTGCATAAAATTAATAATTAGCTTACAATCGGGGGCGGCTAGGTGGCGCAGTGAGTAGAGCGCCGGCCCTGGAGTCAGAAGGACCTGAGTTCGGATCCGGCCTCAGACACTTAACACAAACAAAAACCTAGCCGTGTAACCTTGGGCAAGTTACTTAACCCCAGTTGCCCACCAAAAAAAAAAAAAAGCAAAAATAAAAAAAAATCTGATTAACAAATTATGCACCTATAAAAAAATTATAAAAAAAAATCTATGTATGAATAATTAGCTTACAATCAATAATTGATAGTTAATTTATATAACCCTTACTATATGCCAGGTACTCTGCCACGTGATTTAAAAATATTATTTCATTTGATCTGCATAACAACCATGGGAACTAGGTTCTAATATTATTCCCATTTTACAGATGAGAAAATTGAGTCAAACATAGATTAAATGACTTACTCAGGGTCACACAACAAATTAAATATCTGAGGCCAATTTGGAATGCAGGTCTTTTTAAAAAATTTACTTTTGGTGGGGCAGAGCCAAGATGGCAGAGTAGAAACAGTACTTCCATTGAGCTCCAGCCCACAGCACTTCAAAATTATGTAAAAGGGGGACTCTGAACAACTCTGGAGCTCCAGAACCCACAAAATGACATAGAGAAGCTAACCTCCTGCTGAGGACAGCCTGGCAGCCTGGCAGGGAGTGGCCAGGACAGCCCTCTGGGAGCCGAGCCCAGGACCACTTGAGTTGGAGGTTTTAGCCCCTGGGTGGCCAGACCAGCAGCCAGCTGGAGGGACTCCAGAATACCAGCAGCTGTAGCATTTCCAGAATTATCAACACATAGATGCCTAGGACAAAGTGAGAGGTCAGTGCCCTATAGACTTTGTGACTGGTTGGGAGAGCAAATCAGCTTCTTCCCCTGGGGGCAAGAAGCTACCGAGGAGCCGGAGCAGCTTGCGCCATGTTGCCACATTGCAATTTCAGCTCCTGGCCTGTGAACTGTAGGGGGACCTGGCGATCAGTCTGGGGGTAATCGCTCTTATACCAAAAAAATCAATTAAATGTTTTTTTTAAGTATACAGAAAGTAACAGGGGGAAGTTCAGAAGGGAATACAGACAAGTAGGGTAGTTTTGCTATAACTGTGTTAAATTTAATATGCATATAACCACACTTGCCCTAGAAAGGTCAACCATATGAAGCATCTCTCTTTGAAGTATCTCGCCAATTTGGCACTCACGGATTTGCAGATTGAGATCACAAAAAGACTCAATTGTTCCCAGGTTCCAAAGGCACATTAGGGATCCAAATCTCTGAAACTAAAGCTCATGGGCCCCCACAAATGAGTTTAGCTTTGATGATCAGGCAGCAGACACAATTAGCTCAAAGTAAAGACATTTATTAACATTTTAGTAATTATTAATTTTCTATATAAATAACCTTCTGAGTCTTTTATTTTAATGTGGTTGATATACCCTTATTTGCTCATTAAAACATTTTATCCATAAAGACATGAACAGTTTCATTTCCTTGGACATCACTTCATTGGATTTCTGGACTCATAGTTTAATATGCCTGTATCTTTATCAATAGAAAGTTTTAAGGTTTGCAAAGCATTTTTTGAGAGGACAACTGGGTTTAAGTGACTTGCCCAAGGTCACACGGCTAGGTGTGTGTGTGTCTGTGTCTGTGTGTGTGTGTCTGTGTGTGTCTGTGTGTGTGTGTTAAGTGTCTGAGGCCAGATTTGAACTCAGATCCTCCTGACTCCAGGGCTGGTGCTCTATTCACTGTGCCACCTAGCCACCCTGATTTGCAAAGCATTTTAAGGATATGATCTAGCTGAATCTTCACAACAACCCTAGAAAGGAGGTGCTATTACTATCCCCATTTTACAGATCAGTAAACTGAGGCTGGGAGGAGTTCAGTGACTCACCCAGAGTCACACAGCTAGTAAGTGTCCTAGGCTGGATTTGACCTAAGGTTTTCCTGAGACTGGGCAGCTAAGTGGTACAGTGGATAGAGTAATGGGCCTCAAGTCAGGAAGACTCATCTTTCTAAGTTTAAATCTGGCTTCTGACACTTATTATCTGTGTGACCTTGGGCAAGTCACTTAACTGTGTTTGCCTCAGTTTCCTCATCTGTAAAATGATCTGGAGAAGGAAATTACTCCAGTGTCTTTGCCAAGAAAACCCCAAATGGGGTCATAAAGAGGCAGACATGACTGAAACAACTGAGCAACAACAAATTATTAGTAGCAGGATGGAGGATGGTTGGAGAGGGGAGAGGATGCTTCCAGGAAAGCCCACAGGCCACTAAATAGTATAGTAGAGAGAGTGTCAGCCTTGGAATCAGGAAGGCTCATCTTTGTGAGTTCAAATCTGACCTCAGACATTTAGTAACTGTGTGACACTGAGCAAGTCACTTAATCCTGTCTGCCTCAATTTCCTCAGCTGTGAAATAAGCAGGAGAAGGGAATGACAAATCACTCTGGCATCTCTGCCAAGTAAATACCAAATGGGGTCACAGAGAGTTGGACAGAACTGAAAAAGACTTAACAATAACAGCAATAGGCTAGATTCTCACTTCTAGGAGACAGAGGCATGAATGAGACTGAGCCTAATAGATGTGGAGAATGGAGAAGTTGCCAAATACTTAGAGAATACTTAGACTTAACAACATCTCTATTAGAAAAACTAGGTATTTTTAGGAGGCAAAAGAAAGAATAAAGTTAAATATAGAAGCAAGAGGTGTCACTAATAATTAACAGGGCAATGTTGAAAATTCCAAATGTAATTGACTTTTCTGATATTTTCCCCTTCTGCATGATTTTCTTCCCCCTCTGTTCCTTCCATCCTGTTCCTCTTGCAGGATTATTTATTACTATTTCAGTGGATGTGGATGAGGTGAGGGACTAGGCTTTCACATAGAAGCTCTGTATAAAAAGCTGTGAAAAGTATTTGTTTCTGAACATATGGAACTTGTATTCAGGGCATGAAAAGGACCTGACAACAGATGGGGGCCAACTCAGGATAGGTCTGAACTACATCTTTAGCTTCAGTGATCACTTTTATGGGAATGTTTGCTTTCTACTGATGGCAAATGACATTTATGAATCCTCAGCCTCTGAAAGGGGATAGGCCCCAAACCCCCATTTTGGCAGAGAAAGAAAATGGAAGACAAAGTTCCACCCCTCTCTATAAACATGGGTGTAGATTCAAGGTAAAATACTTCCCTGGCAATCCCTGAATCCCAGAGCTGTCCCCTTCTGGAAAGGGCCATCTCTCCCAAAAAGCCATTTAATTTGTAATCAACAAATCACACCGAAGAGCTAGCTTTAATTACTTATAACATGATTCAGGACAAAGAGACCTATCCATGGTATCAAAGGACTTGAATTCAAATTTCACCTTTGACTGATTAAAAAATACAACAAAAATATAATGAAGATAATAATAAAAAGATGAAATTAAAATATAATAAAATATAGTAAATTAATTAGTTAAATTGAATATGTTGAAATAATTTAAATTTTTAAATTAAATTTTATTTAAATTTCATTTTTAAATTTTAAAAATATATGTAAAATAATAGAAACTAAATATAAATTACTGTAAGACCTGGGTTTAAATCAGTCCTCAGATGCTTGCTAGGTCAACCTGGACATGCTACTAACCTCTTTTTGGAGGCAGCTAGGTAGCTCAGTGGATAGAACACTGGGTTTGAAATCAGGAATATCCAAGTTTGAATCCAGCCTCAGATACTGTGTGACTCTGGGCAAGACACTTAACCTCTGTTTGCCTAATCCACTTGTGATTTGTGACAAAGTTCCACCCATTCTCAAAGAGGACCATGACATCATGAGGTAATGCTATGACATGCTAGTGAATTGGATATAAGTGAGGCAGGACTGAGCAAAGTCACCAGCCTCACTTTCTTCTCCAAAGCCATCTGTGTCCAGTGGCCAGATATAGATCAGAAGGACTGGAGCTGGGCCCAGATACAGGAGAAGACCTTGGCCTTTCAAAGCTAAGGTCATCAGCAGGTCTCAGTTTGATTAAAGCAATGTCCATTCAGTGAATAAGGATAGGTAAAAAATGAGGCAAGGAATGGCCTCTTTAACCTAGTCCAGAAAAAAAATAATCAAACTGGAAGGGGAAGACCCTCAGGGTTTCAGCAGGAAATCTTCAGAAGAAAGGCTTCCACTACAGTATCTTTGCCAAGAAAACCCTATGGACAGTATTGCTGTGCTATGGTCTACAGGGTCATGAAGAGTTGTACATGACTGAACAACAAATACAATACAGAAATTATTCGGTCTGGAATATGAAATTATAGCTCCTAAGCTAAAAGTAGATTTTTTTACATAATGTCAAATGGCTTTTTTGAAAAAATAAAAGCTTTAAAATTGTGGATATTCATTATTTTGCTAACTACTTTCACCATCCTCCTTTATGCAAAGTAATAATCAGCTGAAAGAAATGATTACATCTCTCTTTGATGGTATATCAATGATGAAGCATTCTATATGTATAAAGACAAAAGGGGAGTAAGGGGAAAAGGGAGGGAAAAAGAATTTAAACACCTCCTACATAGTAGGCACCAGATAAGTGTTAAATTGTTACTGACTACAGAATCCCACTTTTAAACCAATATGGTGCACCAGGCAGAAGGCTGCACTTCATTTCAGGAAAGCTATCCTCCAAGGTGCAATTATCTGTGTCAGTATAAGAAATAACCATAAGAATGAAAGCACTGATCTTGAAAGGGCATTTTATATCCAAAGTCCATTATATCAGGTGTTCAATGAATATTTGCTAGCTGTTTTCCAAGTATTCTTCATAATTGGCTTTTCCTAAGCCTCTGCCATATCCTGACGTCCTTGGGGGTCACCATGGCATTGGCCATGTCTAGAGTCTTCTGTGCCTCTCGACCCCACTTATGAGGCTCTAGGAGGTGGTTGACACATATGGAGTGAGGAAAAAAAGTATAGGTGGTCACCAAGAGTCAGCTCTGGTGAGTAATTCATTAGTGGATAGACCCCCCCAGAAAATACCATAGGACACAATTAAGCATTTGAACTATAGGAACTTTCCATATAATTAAAATAAAAAGTGGTAAGAAAATATGATTCTCAAATTCTATATAAATAGAATATAATATCTTCCTGCCCCCAAACTCCATTAGGATCCCTGGGAATGCTACTCTGCACATATGCAGGCAAACTAGACTTCTAATGAAAGATGGGCCTCTGAAGTAAAAGATCATCTGTCTTCTTGCCAGGGCATTTTCGGCAGTTTAAGTGAAGTCTCCTTTCTGCAAATACTAGTGCCTAGCAGTCTTCCAAAGTGCCATCTGGAGTGGCATGGATCCAGTGCCAGGAACTCTACTACCTTCAGCTACTGGTGGACTGTGACGTTCCCTCTGGCTCCGGGTGCCGCCAGGAATTTGGCCAACATGGAGGGACTCCCATCTTGGACCTGGGTCAATGTCTCCACAGGTGCTGGTCTGACTAAAAGCACAGGTTTTGCATGATGTCTTTGGAATTTTCAAGCATCAGCAGTGTGGGATCTATTTAAGGATAGCTAGGGAACTGCTGACAATTGTACAGCCCTCTAAGGAAATGAGCCAGTGGGAGAAAGCTCAAGAGAATCAGCTTTCACAGGAGATTGGAAGCATGAGAGAAACTGTTTATGAAACATAAAAAAACATAAATATTTTGTTCCCCCTCGTTTTCACACACTGTACTTGGCTAGGTGGTGCACAGAGTGCTTGGTTTAGAATCCAGAAGATATCTTCCTGAGTTAAAATCTGGCCTCAAACACTTCCTAGTTGTGTGACCATGAGCAAGCCACTTAATCCTGTTTGCCTCAGGCTGGTCATTTCCTGTAAAATGAGCTGGAGAAGGAAAGGGCAAATCACTCCAAGAAAACCCCAAATGGGGTCACAAAGGGTCAGACACGACTAAGAAATGACTGAACAAGAAATAAAACTTGGTTATTACTTGCACATAAATGAACACTATAAATTTCTTTGTCTAAATCATTTAATATTTCTATCTGCATGAACCCTTTCAGAAGAGCTGATCGTCTTCTTATTACTTTTAAGGCAATTACAGTTAAGTGATTTGTCCAGGGTTACATAGTGTTTGAGGTCAGACTTGAACTCTCCACTTTTCAACCTAGTTGCCCATGAATTGATCTTATTTCTATCTAATGCATACCCCAGAAAAAGTCTTATGAAGAAAGGTACTCTTGAAATAAACAGGCAGCAGGTAGATGGTATAGTAGATAAAATTCTGGACTTAGAATAAGAAAGATGAGTTCAAATCTAGCCACAGTTACTTCCTACCTGTGTGACCCTGGGAAAGTCACTTAACCTCCTTCAATCATAATTTGCTCATCTGTGAAATGAAGATAATAGTGTACCTCCCTCCCAGGAGTGTTGACAGGATCAAATGAGATAAAATTTGTAGGGTGCTTAGCATAATGCCTTGTTGGAGACCATAGATGAAGTTGGGTCTACCTGGCTGAAGGTGTAGCTGTCTGTCCACTGTACCACCTAGCTGCCTAAATTGCATAATACAGTTAGACCTGCTTAATAGGAAGTTAGGAAGTACTCACTCAGAGGTTGGTTTTTTCCCCCTAACTGAAGATTCATTTGCTTCTCCTACCTGAAAAACTCAGGTGTTCACTGTAACTGAAAGGAAACAAAACAATGGAGACAAGAGATAGAATCGAACCGTGCTTTATAGACAGTGTTTTCTGTGTGGAGTGAGGAGTTTTTGTGAATATTTCCACCTCATTTTTCTAGCTGTGTCTCATTCCACTCTGGTCTCAAACCTAAACATCCAAATGGGTCTGGTCAGCGAAGACCTACTATCCCTTCAAATACAAGCTGATAGCTGGCCTCCTCCAATCATCCCTAAAGTTCTCCCATCTTCACTTACTTCATTCAGTCCTCACTCAGCATGGCCTTGAGGGCCCTTTACCTGGTGATCCTCCTAAGAATGCCCCCCACTTGTGCTCTGACCACTTGGGAGTACCATCATCTCCGTGGTCCTGGACTCTATACCTCTCTTGATTCAGCCTAATAAAAAATTAACTTTTTTTGAATGACTTACTACATGGTTTACATACATGCATACAAATATAAACACACATACATATTCCGAGAAGCTGTAGCATGAGCAGTGGCCACACCCCAGTAAACTATCTCAGTATACGGGCTAAACCAGGTTAGGGGTAACCTACAGGGCTCAAAAAGATCAGCAAGTTAGAGGGATGCATGTGAAGATTGTGCCCAGTGAATGAAAGAATGGGAACAACCTGTTCCAATAGTCATGAAGGCAGCCAAAGAAGGCACTGTGGAGCTCTTAAAGATCGGTCAGACATCAAAGATGCCAAGGTCATTCACTGAGTCCTGGCGATTGCCAGTTGCCTTGACTTTTGTCCTGCCGCTGGACTTTGATGATTAAGGAAGACAGAGTTAGGCTGATGAGTTTGTGCAGCCCTGCCTCATTTAAATCCAATGTACACAAGAGTCAAGTCATCACCCCATGGTGTCACCGATTCTCTTCAGAAACAAAGGACAAATAACACACACACACACACACATTTGCATGTATCTGTACACATATATTTCTGGGTCAGGTTTAATCTATTCAGTCTTAAATTTCTGAAAGCAATAAGGCTCTTGTGGATCATAAAATGCAATAAAGTGATTTAAAGAACAAATTATCTGAAGTTAAAAAGGTTATAGACACAGATAATGCACTCACTATGGCAAGCAGCCATACTAGGTCATAAAAACACTTCCTTGCAAACGAATATGAGTTCCCGGTGAAACATTTGACACCAACTACCCCAGGCTGGCCTTTCATGCCTCAGGCAGCAAGGAAGTGGAAAGGTTTCCCTGGCCTGTTAAAGGATCAATCCAGGTTGCAAAAAGAAAAAAAAAAGAAAAAGAAAAAGGAAGGAGAAGGAGGGGGAGAAAAAGAGTCACTTTTACTACAATACAAACAGATCTTTCAGCTCTCTAAAGCCCCCAGACCTCTTTCAGATTAATATCATTTAATAAGATGTACCCAATCTTGTGCTGGTCAAGAGCCCAAGGGTCAAATTTCACCTTATTAGATGTGGTCTGATGTTCTCGTCTGTCAAGATATTTTTGGATATTGGTATAAGGCAAAGAGCAGGAGGAGATGGCAAACCACTCCAGTCTCTTTGCCAAGAAAACCCCAAATGGGGTCATGACTGAACAGCTACAAGAAAAAGGAAAAGAGTTTTTACAGTGGTGAAGGATATGGGGGAATTGGAAATTTTTGTATGATTGCCCAAATGCTCTCTCACATGATTTCTTCAGCCTACTCAAGGCTTTGCCCGGGTTACTCTCTTTACTCATTACTGCCTGTCTTAAGATATGTGTATATATTTAGTCAGACTAATTAAGAACTCTGCCCATTCAGCTAAATGCATTATTGAGACCATATGTGTATTTCTCCCATTTTGTTTTTCCAAGATGGGTTGTTAGGAGAATCTTTCCCATTGCTATATATTTCCCAGTGTAGAAGGCTGAGTCATTTCTGAACTTACATGAACTGATGCAATATGAAGTGAGTAGAACCGGGAGAATCCTGTACACAGTAACTACAATACCATAAGGATGATCAACTATGAAAGATTTAGCTACTCTGTTCAAGACACCAATCAAAGGACCCATGGTAAAAAATGCTATCCACCTCCAGGGACAGAACTAATGCATTCTGGATGCATATTGAACCATGCTTTATAAAAACACTTTATTTTTCTTAATGTTTTGTCTTCTTTCTTTTGAAGCATGGCTAATATGGAAATATAGTTTGCATGACTTAACATGTATAATCTATAACAAATTACTTGCCTTCTCAAGGAGGATGAAGTGGTGGGAAGGAGGGGAAGAATTTGAAACTCAAAAAATTTTTAAATGATTGTTGAAACTTTTTTACATGTGATTGGGAAATATTTAATGAAATAAAATATATTTTTAAAAAGTCTTCAGAAACTATGGGATGCATCATAGTTATATTTCTAGAGGCAATGTATCAACCTTTAGATGAATGCATAAATCTTTCCATTTCATCCTCAATAGGGCTTTTCAGTTTTGTTTCCCAAGGGTGGTATTGAGGGGGATTATGGCTATCCCAATTAGCTTGTTCATTGCTTTGGGACCAATGGAAGACTTTTCTGACACTGTTCTTTAGGGTTGGTACCACAAACCGTGGCCACATAACAAAGTCAAAGGAAACTTTTATTAAGCACCTACTATGTGCCAAGCACTGAGCTAAACAATTTGCAAATATTATTTAATCTGGGAGGCAGTGGCTATAATTATCCTCATTTTATAATTGAGGAAACTGAGGCAGGAAGAAGTTAACTGACTTGTCAAGGGTCCCACATGTAGAGAGTGTCTAAGGATGGATCTAAACTCAAGTCTTTCTGACTCCAGGACCAGTGTTCTATCCACTGCACCACTTAGAAAGCTCAGAGCTTTCTTCGTGGTAAATTACAGTTTCTCCGTGTGGAAAGTGCTTTGGACCCCTTAATAAGAACTGAATTTAAGTATAGTAGGTAAACTTTATAGAGTAGTGATTTTCAAATGCACTTCTAAGGAAGCTCCCCATTTCCTGCTTTCACAGAAACAGGCCCTAAGACTTATGGATTCAGAATTAGAGCTGGAAGGAACCAAAGGAATCATCTCATACAACCTCCTTGGTTTTTCAGGTAAGGAAACTGAGTCTCAGTTTTCACAGAGTTAACAGGTCGCAGAGCTGAGTTTCACACCCAAATCCTGACTTCACTAGTGCTTCCTTTTTCTTTTAATGGTGATCAAGGCTAAAACAGCTGTGTGAAGGGAGCTGTGGCTTCCTCTTTGCCTCATGGCAGATTTTACTACCAGGAAAGAGTAAAAGAACAGATTGGAGGAGCAGGATAAGGTTGGGAGTGTGCTAGAGCTAGTTTTGATAGCTTTGGGGCATGCTTGCTAAATGTTCAGCATGTCAGAAGTCAATAAACCACATAAGAGGTCCCGTTGTTTTGTTGATTGTGTAGACTTATGAAATTGTTAATAATGCAGATTAAATTGTGTGTGCATGCATTTCCTCTGCTTCTCCTAACTCCACCCCAGACAAGGTTTATCAGCTCACAATGGTAAAGGGTCCTAAAGGGAGAAAGTTATTCAGACTTCACATCTGGCCTAGAATCTCAATTTCTTCCTGTACTTCTGTCTGCCTTTGGTGGTTATTGGTAGAAAGGGAAGAAGTCTCTTAATTCTCAGTCTCAGAAACACTGGTTGAAAGAATATCAGGATGTTGGACTTTATACACACATTTTTCCTCTATTTTACCAGTTTGGAAACTTATTGACCAAAGAAGACCTTAAGAGTCTCAGAGAGCAAGTAAGCAAACAAACACTGAATATTGTGGGGGAAAATGAGTGTGCTTGTTGTTGCAGTGGGTAGAGCACTGTGCCTGGAGCCAGGAAGAACTAAGTCAAAATCCAGTCACAGATATTTGCTAGCTGTGTGACTTTGGACAAGTCACTTAACCTCTCCCAGCCTCAGTTTCCTTATCTATAAAATGGAGATAATAATACCTTCCTCCTTGGCTATGAGGCTCAAATGAGATAATATGTGTAAAATGCTTAGCAAAGTGGCTGGCACATAATTGCCATTTAATGAATGCTTATTCCTTTTTTCCCCATCCCTGGCTCCAAAGAGGCAGCGGAATGCAGCTCCTTCTTTTCCTTATAAAGGTGAAGGTTGTGGGTATGGAACACTACCTAATAATGTCAGACTTGGCAAATGTGTTGGTTACTGAATTGCTTTTTTTAAAAAAAATTCTTTGTTATAAGAGTTGAACCTCTGAAAGGCTGAGGATGGAAGGATATACTGGACAGTTAAGGTGGTTTAAAAAAAGGTAAAAATCTATAACTATCTTCCCCAGATCAAATCTTCAAGTTATTCAACATCTGGTGTTGTTTATAATCATTTGGGGAAATTTTGTTACTAAAGGGAAATAAGAGTTAAAAACTTACTCCAGAGACAAAAGTAGGATAAACTTTAATCTATTCAGGAATGCAAGCCTGACATGAGATATAGATGCATCACAGTAGTAACACTTTCCATTTTTTATTATATAATTTTTTCATACCTAAAAATGTAACCTTTCTACCAAATCAAAAGATTCCATTAAGTGAGCTTAATAAGCTTAATAATATCCCTGAATAAGTCCTATAAGAGGAATTATGAGTATCAGTCACAGTGGGTCATACCTGTCCCCATCCCTCTCCCTTTCCCTATTCCCATTCCTTTAGAAACTCACAGAAAACATGGCATGTGATAATACATTTCTTGATGTGTTTCAACCCTCTACTTCTTTCTGATCTAAAAGATAGTTCCTTTTTATATCTCCCATTGATAATAAAGTCCCATAAACATAGGGGATATTTTCAGATTTGTCTATTCTCCCCATCTTTTTTTTGCTTACTGCTTTCCACTCTTACATACCCACAGATACAGAGAAGTATTAAGAGGGAGAGAATGCTAAAATCCAGTCTGGTATTTACGCCCCCTTCCCCCCAAAAATAGATGAATAGCTCCCTTCAATTTATAGGCAGAGCCAAGTGAAACCTCCAAGAAAGACCACCACTAAGAGGATTTCTTTTTTTTTTTTTTGGATCCTACTTTAAAGTTTTTCCCCCTTCCTCTACCCCTCTCCTCAAGACTGGTGGTAAAAACTTGACTTAAAAAAATAAAAATTTTTGTTGGGCAACTGATTCCTGCTTTGGACAAAGTTTCCAGAATCATGTAGACCATGCCTAGAAAGGCTTTTCTGTTTTCAACAGGAGAGGTTTTATTTTTCAAATTTTTACCACCATACAGTGCATCTTTTGCTTTCGATAATCACTGGAACATGTTTGCATTGTAAGCGGCACCCCTTAAGCTCCATTTCACTCAAATGAAGTGATTTTCCTGAAATTTGTTTGGGATTGCTAAAGTATTCCATTAAAAGTACCATAAAAGTAATAGAAAAAATGGTGCCACTAAGGGGGATGGTTGTTGTCAGGACATGCTTGATTTATAGAGGATATTTAAAAGCCTTCAGTCAGCCTATGTAGTACGCAAGCACACACACACACACACACACACACACACACACACACACACACACACCCCTGATTAAAAAGGATGAGGCCATTTCAAGGCATCTCCTTATTAGAATGTCTTGCCAAATATCCTTATTTGGCCAGGGGAGCCCACTTGGGACTGCCTCTCAATTTCCTGTAGGGTAGGTTTTTTAATGAACCTTAAAGGCTTACTGAAAGGTTAGCCAAGAAGTCCAAAAGTTAACGCAGAATACCTGGGAAGTCAATCAGGAAGGAGGGAGAATTAAAAGGATAAATTGCTCAGGGAAAAGGGAAAAAAACAAATAAACAGAAAAAAAGAAGCATGTAGAGTATACTTAGCTGCAAAGCAGAAAAAATCAACATGTGGTAAAAGGAAGATATTCAGGTATTGAGAGGTGAACCCCTCTGGGTGTCTCCGGGTTGGGCTCAATCAGATCCACATATACAAAGGTAGGAAATGGAAGTCTGTATACAGGGACAGGCTAGCAATTTGATCTCTTTCAACAGCAGCCTAAAAGTCTCCTCCATTTCCAAACCATCTTCCACAAAACTGCCAAAGGGATTTTCTAGGTTGTTCCTTTGCTCAATAAACACCAGTGATTCTCTATTGGCTTTAAGATCAAATATTGTTTCATCTTTATCTTACCCTTTTAAAATGTCTTTTTTGGCACTCTACTTAATAATTACTACAGTAGTAGACCTACAATTTATAAAGAAGTAAATAAACATATTGCATGCTCAAAACAAATTTTTTTACATATCAGAGTGTGCAAAAGGGTTTTTTGTTTGTTTGCTTTTTATATTTTGTATGTTGTGTGGTTCTTGGATTGATCAGGGGGGCAATTGCTAGTTACCTATTTTCCTCCACTTTGGAACATTATTTAGATGGAGAGACTCAGCATACCGGATTTGTTCTTCTTGTTGGGCCTAATTTGTTCTGTGTGTAAAGAATCAGAAATTATAAAGAAAGTCCTAAAAGTAAGAAAGAGGACTGGAAGCATGATCTACTTCATCCACATCCAATGCTTACCGTGATACCTGGTGCACAGCTTTTAGTCATTGAATGGGCAAGACCTCAAACAAACTGAGGCCAGGAAGAGACCTTAGTTTCTAAAGGCCAACATCACCCTCTGCATCGTGACTTTTGTCATTGGACCTCTTTGGAAATGAAGGGTGAACTATAAGGGCTGCATAGCAGGTGCTTAATAAATGTTTATTGATATCTCTTCTTGATGTAAAATATAAATTACATCCTTTTTATTTTTTTGCTTTTTGGAGGGGGGAAGGCAGGGCAATTGGGGGTTAAGTGACTTGCCCAAGGTCACATGACTAGTAAGTGTTAAGTGTCTGAGGTTGAATTTGAACTCAGGTCCTCCTGACTCCAAGATTGGTGCTCTATTCGCTGTGCCACCCAGCTGCCCCTGCATTATTTTATTTGAAAACCAGGATTTGTGGTCTGAGTATGGACTGGAAGAGCCCAATATAGTAAAGGAACCTTTGAGAACTTTTTAACATCTTCCTATCTCATTGACTAAAAGTAAACATTTACATTTAAGATCCCTAAAGAATTTAGCCTTCTGCCCATTGGGCTAAAATGAAATTAGGCAATTTTGACATAATTTTCCTCAATAAAAAAAAAATTATTGGAACTTTGTGAAATACATAGTGGTTTCTATAATTCAATTTCTTTTCCACATTCTCCACCACACTTCCAAAGTGAGTTTCTGTATCACTCTCTTGCCCTTAGATAAACTCCAGTGGTTTGGGAAGAGGAGGAGGAAGGAGAAATGGCAAAAACCTTCATGATTTTGGTCACTAAAGGGATCTCACTGCATCTATCTAAGATGTAATATTATATAGAATATTAATATTAGATATAATTATAATTATATATATTATATATAAATATATAATAATTATAATTATATATTATATATAATTATAATATTATAAATATAATTATAAATTATAATTAAATAATAAATATCATTTTCATTGATAAGACTTCCTACTGGGGGCTTTGTTAATAATATAAGAATAAATGTACCTGTCTCCAAGGCCTTCTGTTTGGTTTCATCTTGTCCCAGGGCGCCTGACTTCAGCAATAGCAGCCTTTACTTTGCTATGTAAACAGCCCCAGTACTCCCTATGGCTCTTTGCTGCCCTCTGTTTGTGTGCATGGACATGACCACTAACAAAGTCACTCCTTTCTTCTCTTCCTTTTCTGTGACTAAAAAAAAACTATACTAAAATGAGTATTGGCTTTCAAGTATTAAAAATGGTAAAATTGAAATAACGCGATTGTTTGATTCCAAATCTGGTGACGTGCCACTCTAATCGTCCATAGTCAATATATCTCATATATTAAATTAATGTTAGTTTAGTCTAATTAATTTCTCTTAATGCATCAATGTCAAACAACGTGCTGATGCCACTTTATTGTTGCCATTCAGTTCTTTCGGGAGTGTCTGACTCTTCATGCCCCTGTTTGGGGTCTTCTTGGCAGAGGCAGAGGCTGAAGTGGTTTGCCATTTTCCTTTCCAGCTCATTTTACAGAGGAGTAAACTAAGTCAAACAGAATGAAGAGATTTGCCTAGGATCACATAGCAAGTAAGTGTTTGACGATGGATTTGAACTCAGCTCTTCTTGATTCTAGGTCCAACGGTCTATCTGCTGTACCACCTAACTGCCCTGATACCATTTCATAACTTCTTTTAAATTTGAGGTGCATTACCTTTAAAAAATATGCCATTTGAATTCAATAAATACATAAGATAATGTCATTTGTTCATCATAACTGATAATTTTTTTTTTTGCTTTTTGGAGAGCAATTGGGGTTAAGGGACTTGCCCAAGGGCACACAGCTAGCTTTTGTGTTAAGTGTCTGAGGTCAGATCTGAACTCAGGTTCTCCTGACTCCAGGGCCAGTGCTCTATTCACTGCACCACCTAGCCACCTCATAACTGATATTTTAAAAAGACGTAAGGTGTCATAAACCAAAAAAACAAACACAACAAAATTTACTGTGTTTAATCATCACTATTGAATACATGGCAACAAGTCTTCTTCAGGCCAGAACATTTAAATGCAAGGGATCAAACTAGAAGAAATTGTCTAACGGGTTATGTCTGCTAAAAGGGCAAATTTGTATTAACATCATTGCTGGATCAAAGACAGCACATTTCAATAAAAAGCATATTTTATGCATGTTGGAATTTGTGCCTGCTAAGAACAGTTCCTTTATCTTTGCTTGTTGGTGTTAGCATAAATTCTGTGCCCAAAGCAACATACCAGGATGGACTATACAAAACAGAGAGGGCTCGCCAGTTTCTTTCAAGTTGATTAAAAGACTGAGGTTCTAAAATACTCTGTAGTGCCATCCTAGAATATATAATTAGCCAAAAAGAAAAACACAGTGTGGTGGTAAGTTATTCTATAAAGTCATTAAGTAAGTAACATTAGCCATAAGAGAAGTAATTTTCTAACATCAAAGAATGAAAATATAAACAAGACTGGACCCCAAATGGCCAGTTATCCAGTTTGAATTCTCAGACATTGCTAATGTCCAAAATCAGTGAAAATGACAAAATGCTCCACTAAATGACCATGTTGTCCTTCCGGGATGGAGATGATATGGCAATTCAGCCAGCAAATCCTAATGGATTTGTAATACTTAATGATTTACACAATATAATTATTATTGTCCTCCTTTGAAATGTGAGGAAACAGGTTCAGAAAACCTAGGGAAATGACAAGGGGAAAAATCAAGCCTTAAATCCTTTGTTTTTTGGTAAATCCATGTCTAATATTCTTTCTACCACACCATATGCCAAGTTGTTTTACCTGGTAGTGATGAGGAGAGACCATTGGCCTTGGAAGTGGGAAATCTGGACTCACTCTGGGCTCTGCTATTGATAAGCTGTGTCCCTGGGCCAGTCATTTCTCTAAACATTAATTTCATCATCTGTGAAACAGGGGTCCTAATATTTGCAACTACAAAATAGATGTGAGGCTTAAGAGATGTATGTGTAAAAAACATTTCAGAAATATGAAGTGGTTGTTGATCCATCCTTCTCCAAGAGGGACAATGACATCAGAAAGATGATGTCATGACTTGCAAGTGAATTGAAGTGAGGCAGGGCTGGCCAAAGTCACCAGCCTCACTCTCCTCCAGAGTCATTCAGAGTGAAGTGGCAAGACGTAGGTCAAGGGGACTGGTGATGAACCTGGGTGCAGGGGGAGACCTTGGCCTTTCTAAGCTAAGGTCTTTCATAGGTCTCAGTTTGTCTGAAGCAATCCCCATTCAGTGATTAAGGTTAGATAAGAAATGAGGCCAAAGATGGCCTAGCTTGCTTCATGAAAGAATCGGTCTAGGAGAAGACCCCCAGAGTCTCTGGCCAGAATAGGAACAACTTTTGTTTACACTCACTCTGACCTTCAAAATCCCAAACAATGAACTGGAACTATGAAGTATTATAAACACTTAATCTAAGTTTCCTGATCCCCTCCCCCTGCTGATGTCTCATGTCTCCCCTCATGTAACTTCTCTATATGCTTGTATGTCTATATGTATATTGTCTCCCTCAATAAAACTATAAGTTTTTTGACAGCATGGACTGTATCATTTATGTTGTTGAATCGATAGGACCTAATGCTGTGCCTGGTACAAAGTGATTAATAAATACTTGTTCAATAAGTATGATTGATTCATCCATACCTTGTCATGTTGTTCCCCATGCCCTTGCCCAGCCAATGGTGATAGATGGATAGATGGATAACCAGGGTGAAGGAGAAACACAATGATTAGGAAAGCACAGCTCACTGGCCTTGGAAGTGGGAGATGGAGACTTTACTCTGGGCTCTGCTATTGATAAGCTGTGTCCCTTGGCCAGTCATTTCCCAAAGCCTTAATTTCATCTTCTGTGAAACTGGTACTAATACAGGGTGAGGAAGGCAATACTTAGAGTCCTGAAATAAAGGAGCAGGTACCTAGTGGATATTAGGGACCTCATTTTCCTAGATAGAGGAGAATTTTTAAAATGATATCTTTGTTTCCATATCTAAACCTATCTCTGTCTCCTCCTGTATCTAAAGAGCCCATCATTTTCATAGAGAATAGTCCTTAAGCATTATCATGACCAATCTCTTAATTTTACAGAGGAAGAAACTATGGCCTACAAAAGACTTGTCTAGGGTCATAGATACTGTACGATATAGAATCAGAATTCAGGTCTTTACATGTTCTAACCCAGAAGAGTCAAACTCAGGGCTAGCAATACTCCCATGTACAGGCTGAACCCAATTAAAATATAATTGGGAAATGTTCAACAAAATAAATAAAATTGCAATATAATTGGGAAATAAAATAAATGACTACAAAATAACTGGGAAATGTTCAACAAAATAAATAAAACTACAACATAATTAGAGAATGTTCGACAAAATAAATAAAACTATGATATAATGTTCAACTAAAGAAATAAAACTACAATATAATTAGGAAATGTTCAACAAAATAAGTCAAAGTATAATACAACACATGGAATGTTCATTTGTAATTTTCTAAGTTAATATGGGTCCTGCAGTGACCCTTTTCTTTTTCTTTTTTTTTTTTTTTGGAGGGCAATTGGGGTTAAGTAACTTGCCCAAGGTCACACGGCTAGGTTTTTGTTTGTGTGTGTGTGCATTAAGTGTCTGAGGTCAGATCCGAACTCAGGTCCTTCTGACTCCAGGGCCAACGCTCTACTCACTGCACCACCTAGCCGCCCTCTAGTGACCCTTTTCTATTTGAGCTTTGACTGTTTCTACTTTTTCAATCAATTCATTAGTGATTTCTTTTACTTTCTTTTTAAACCATCTTAAACCTGGAAGAGAAAGTGGCTGCCACCCAGAGGGGTAGTCAAAGTCCATCACTAGAGGTCTTCAAGACAAAGCTGGTTGAAGGTACTGTAGATAATGATGGATTCATGATTTGAGGAGGAGACCTTTCCTACAATATTTCTATGATTTTAGGAACTTACAGTTTATAGAGGCTTCAAGTAGTAGTTAGCTCTCATTTCAGCAGAATGAAAAATCATTCCTTAACCAGGAAAAGCAATACATTTAAAACAAACAAATATTTAAACAAGAAAGAAGACGTGCATTAAGTTTTCTCTTCTGTCAGAAAGTGGTGAAAATTTCTTCTAGATTTTGCTAGATCCTCTTCCTTCATTCAGGGGGAAATATATGTTCCTTGACACACTTAGGCATGCTATCAAAGGATTTTTAGAAAGGGCTCCACCTCTGGGCAGCAGATGCAAACTAACCTGAATGGCCCAGGTTTAAAAACACTGATTGTTAGCTTAATTAGCTGATGAAAAAAGGTTAGATGAAGAGATCTGAAAAACTAATTTGGAATAAGAATGATAAAATTCAAAAAGAAGAAAACTTCACTTTACATATTTTTAGGAAAAAAAATTTTTAAATCACAACTATTGCCTTATAAACTTTCCAAATACTCCAAAGGGATTAGTAATAAATTGTCACTACTAGAAATGGAATTGTAAAGAGACCCCGTTACCATAATTAATCATACTGTTTCTACCAACCCTGGTTAAATAATACTGCTCCCCCAAGTCCTTCTGGATGCTGCTTTTTGAACGCTTGTATGTAGGTGAGACATGAGGAGAAAGGAATGATGGTTGCAGTGCTTCTGAGACCTAGATGTCTTCTGCTGCTCTCACCTGCCTTGGTCTGAGAATCTCTACTAGCCCTTGTTCCTCTGGTGGATGCTAAATGCAACCTCAATGGACACTGACTGCTTCATGGCTTGGATGTAGATACCATCCTCCACCATCTTGAGGTTTAGCTGATGTCCTGTTAATGCACTTTCAGAAATAATTGGAGGCCACACCTGTGAGCTCCAGCTCTGGGACCTACTATGGCCTGAGCAGGATCCCAGCTGGAGTATCAACTCTTCATTTCTCTTTCCCAGCTCACCTCTATAGTTGAACTCCCTTCTTGGGCCTCACGCTGTTCATGTCCAATACAGCCAAGTGTTTCTACTTCAAAGTATCATTGCAATTAGAGATAAAGAAGAAGAAAAAATCATCTCTTCCCTAGCTGCACACTCTAAGAAGCACAAGAAAGAAGGCAGAGGACAAGGTCTCAAGACCTTCTTGAGAAGCTTCTTCCACAGCTGACTCTTTTCAGCTAACTCCATGGTTCAAGTACTAGCCAAGTAGCCTTCCCTGTTTTGAAACTCACATTACCTCTTATTCAGGTGGGGTGTAGATGAAAAGGTAGCAAGTTCATTGCTTTTGCCAATACTCAGTCAAGTTCTCTGAACCTTTCAAATATAAATGAGGCACTCCAAATTCACAGCCTTTACAATCTGTACAAAGACATGCACTCAAGATGATCACTTAAGGTCTCTCTCCATTACTTGTCCTTCATATCCCACATTTTCACTAATCATAATGGGGACTCAAATGACCTGAAAAACCCTCTACTATACACTTCCCTTATTTAAGTACAATGGATTTCAATGGGATTACTCAAATGTGTATTTAAATATTTATCATATGTATTGGATTTCCTTAACCACCCTCAAGTGATAATTAACCTTAGAAAAAGAGATGGAGAAGAAAAAGAAAGGGAGATAGCTATACTTCTGACCCACTCAGAGGTTCCCAATAGTGAGGTAGACATTTCCAAGCTGAAAATATACTCCTAGAAGCCCAGATGTCTTTCATTGTCATAGTTTTCCAAGACATTCGACACACTTCAGCTTATAAAAAGAATATAAATAATGGTTCTGCCTTCCTGGCAACAATAAAAAACAAAAAAGAAGTTTAATAACTTTATTTAAGGACTAGCAATAACATTGTGGTTTCATCGTTCACTAATTACATATTCTGGAATGGCAATAAGCAAGGAGGAAGTCCTGGCAGATGGACAGAAATCCCAGCTCTGTCATCTTAATCTGATGAGCTTTGCATACCAATTGCCTTCATGGAATGTCAAACTGGTCTTTTATTTTTTTAATCCCCCAGGGTTCTCCACGGCAGATCTTCCTTGAAATATCAGCCTTCTGTAACTTAACTTATTTCACCCACTTCTTCCCCGATTATCTCATTCCCTATGAAAAAGTCATTTTCAGCTAAAAATAAATACATTTCCTCCACTGGTTACTCATAATTTTGGCACAATAAGTGCCATAGTACAGGAAGAAGCAAAGACGTATGTTGCTTCTCGTGAGCTGAGAGAAGATTTAAAGTCATCCTCCATCGCTCATGGCTCCAAGCAAAGGAAAAACATCTAGATGGGAAGCAACTTCCTTTAGTTCGATGGGATGCCCAAGTTGGCATCAAACATGTCAAAAACTGAATTCACCGTTTTTCACCCTAAAATTGCCTTACATTCTTCATTTCTTTACCAGCAGCTGCCTTCAGTGACCCTCAGTCACAGAATTTTAAATGCATTTATTTTTTTTTTACTTCCTTTCAATTTTTTGCTATTTCTGCTATGGGCATCCTTTGCTGACTAATGTCTTATGTGACTATGGCAGGTCCCCTCCTATCTTGATATATCACTGATGTATTAATGTCTGCCTACAGAATTAAAGTTAACTGATGAACCAAGACACTATGTGGGTTTGGCTTAATTTATTGCTTAATGAATAGTAGAATAACAGTGTAACCTCTACTTGTGGAAATTCCCTTCCTGAGTAGAAGGAACATTTATATTGAGTAGTATGTTTGTAGCACTCTTGGGCTATATGCCCCCCTACTCCACATTCACAGATTTGCATGTAAACAGAGGGTGGGGAGTCACCTACCTACTCCCAGGTTTACTTTATGGGTCCCTACTACATCTCCTGGCATCACCTCCCTGATGTCATGGTCTTCTTTGAAAACAAAAGACAGATAGCAGCAGCAAGCCAAAGCTATACCTTCCAAGTCCCCATCAGGAGCTTACTTTTAGTACTCAACCAGTAAACACTATTACTGAGAAGGGATTACTGAGACGGAATAGCAAGAATCACAGTTGTGCAACATTGCCTTCAGAGATGGGGGACAAATACTAACCATAACACACAGCGTCTGTAGGAAGAATGGGCATGAGTTTAACGGATGTGTATTAGAAGTAGAAAGGCTCCTTCACTCCTTTCTGCATCTCATCCCTAAATCTCTAGACTTCTTTCTCAACCACATCCCAGGAGCCTTCTTACCCTAGAAGCTGCCTTCCACACCATGCTCCAGGTGCCTTGTCATCCTGAAAGATCCCTGCAGTATCCTCATGCACCCACAGTACCTTACTCTGATTGGTCATTCCCTCTCAGAAGCTCCATTTTAAAGAAGGCCCTTCAGTCCAGCCACATTCATTCCTTCATTCCCCTCTGGCCCTACCCCTTACTCTCCACATTCCCCCTACTTTTCAGCTTCCTTTTATGTGTTGTCTTCACCTATTAGGATATAAGTTCCTGAAGGGTAGAAATTAGCTTCTCTTTGTTTCCCCAACACTTAAACAGTGCCTAGCATACTGGCTTAATAAATGCTTTTTAATATATTAGAATCAGATAGGGAATTTGTGTAGCCAAGACAATACACACCTCGGGTGCCACCGGGCTCTGATATCCTTTCGTTAGGATGTCTCCAAAAATCTACCATCCTCAGTAGTTCAGTGACTCATACACTCTCCCTGGTCTTCTCTTTTCCAGAGCTCCACTCTTAAATATCAGGGATGACTCTCTTTTGAGTCCATAATTGGCTCTTTTCTCTGTCACCTTCTCTGACTCTTGACTCCATCTCTCTGCCCCCTGATGCATGTGATAGATGAGTAGCTACATAGCATGATGCTATACTGATGGGACTGGGGGAAGGGGAGAGAAATCCTTCCTCCTTCTCATTACTGTTCTTTTCTCATTGCTATGGTTTGATTATTTCAGTCATGTCCAGCCTTCATGACCCCATTTGAGGTTTTCTTAGCAAAGTTACTGGAGAGGTTTGCCATTTTCTTCTCCAGTTCATTTTACAGATGAGGAAATGAAGGCTAACAGGGTTAAGTGACTTGCCCAGGGTCACACTGCTAGTAAGTATCTGAGGCCAGATTTGAACTTGGAAAGATGAGATGTCCTGACTCTAGACCTAGTACACTATCCACTATACTACTCAGGTGCCCTGACTGCTCTTCAGAAAAGAGCGTATCTGCAAAGCTACCTCCCACTTGACCTCACTTTCAAGGATGGTAAGCTTTCTTTTCTTTAAGAGCCACCATGCATGTGGCTAATCCTTAGCCCACCAATAGCAAGCTGCTCTTCCAATTTCATCAAGAAAACTTTTTCCTCAAAAAACAAAACAAAACAAGCAAAAAAACAAATCTTCAATTAAATACCAAATTAGAAATTCTGAAAACCAAACGCAAGATTAATAAAACTGAAAATGAGTAAAAAAAAAAAAAGAGGAAAAAAAAGAAAACTTTTTTCCTTTATAAAAGACTAATAGGTCATAGAGATATCTTTGTATTTCATTTAACACATAAATACTACTATGATTATATCAACTAGGTCAGAGTAAAGGAAGCCAGCTCTGCCCCCTCCCATTGCACCCCTCCTCCCCCATATACATGTGCATATTACAAACTGAAAACCTTTCTGCTGTACATTGAGGTGATAGTTCTCCTTAAAGAATCTTATAACAGACTAAGCCTCTCCTTGGCTCTAACAGTAGCCCCTTTAAAGTTATCCTGAGCATAATTTTGTATAATATAGGCCTTTCAAACAGAAAATAGCTACCTGTCTGCAAAGTTGTTCAGGCTGTTGAATTCAAGCCAAAGCTCCAAAGACTATTCAAAAAGACTGTCCACTGCCATGTTGGGCAATGAATGAGGGAATGACCACGTCTCCAGCCTCTGAAATAAACTTATTGAACACAGGAATATTTCTAGTTTTCAACTACATCCTGCCAATTCCTCTTCTGTGAAGTCTCTGAGATTGAGACCTTCTTCCTTATTTTGGGTCATGATTTACTAACTTCAGACCTTCAATGCCTTATTATTAAATACACCAATAGCCTTTTGGTCTACATTTCTACTTCTGCTCACTTTAACTCAGTTTTTAAAGGAATCTAATGGATATCTTGAAAAATCTTTAAAATAATTTTTAAATTTCTACACTACTATCTAAATCACTTTATTCTTTCAGTACCATAGTAAACTTTCAAAAAATACTTTAGAGAGCTTTAAAAAAAATAGCAATGAACATCTAGATGAAGAAAAGGTCAAGATTCATTAAGAAAATAATGAAAAAAATATAGTAAGCAAATTATACTACAAAGCAATAATCTTCAAAATGATTTGGTAATGGCTAAACAAAGTAGAATAACTGATCAGTGAGACACGTTAGGTGTATGACATATAGAAGAAAATGAACCTAACAACAGTATTCAATATATCATCATAACTATTGGGTTCAGGACTCACAATTCAACAAAAATGCTAGGAAAACTGGAAAGTAGTTTGGCAGAAATTGTTTAGACCAGAAATTCATACTCTGTACCACAATAAATGTCCAATAGGTACATATGACCTAGTCATAAAAGGTCACATCACATATAATTTAGAGGATCAAGGAAGAAAACATTTATAACTATGGACAAGTAAAGAGTTCATGACTAATAATTAGTGCCTGGCACACAGTAGGCACTTAATAAATGTCAGATGACTAAACAGGCAAGGGGTAGAGAGGATGGTAGAAAAACATATGAGCAAATTTCATTATGTAAAATTTAAAGACTTTGTACAAAAAAAATAAATAAATGCAGTTAAATAAGAAGAGAAACAGTTAACTGAAAGAGAAGTCCTTACATTAAGTTTGCTGGTAAAGGTACAGTATCCAAGATAAACAAGGACAGAAATGAAAGAACTGATTCAAATGTATAAGAATAACAGGATCAAAGTAGGGAATGGACCAGGTGGGGGGTGGGGTGGATGGGAGGGAAATATAAGCAATCTTTTACAATACATCTACTTATGGCAATGTTTTGCATAGCTATACATGTACAACACATACTGAATTGCTTATCTTCCCAGAGGGAGTGGGTAACAAAGGAGGAAGGGAATGGATCTGAAATTCAAAGTCTTAAAATTTAATGTTTCAAATGTATATAAATACTATTATTAATACTATTTTGCATGTAATTGGGAGACAAGATGTTCAGGCATTGGGGCTCAGAGATTCACCTTACCCTTATGGCAAAGTTGAAGGGGGTATGGGAGAAGATATGGGAGGGCGCAGATTGGATGAGGGGATATCTTGTGGGACTGCTATTCTCGGGTGGTGGGTAGGGAAAAATGGGGAAAAATTGTAATTCAAAATCTGGTGGAAATGAATGATGTAATCCAGAAGTTAATAAAGCATTTGTTAAAAAAAAAAAGCAACCTGAATTTATATACTAAAAAAACAGGAACGAATTGTAGGTAATCAGTATTAACCACTCCATAAAGAAATTTTTTGTGTGTCTTCTTTTTATATGGAAATGTTTTTTGGTGTTCAGTAAGTTTAGATTAAAAAAAGAAATGTAGCTAATATAAAAACAAAATATAGCAATAAAATTTATCATTATTTTTAAATGTTTGTATCATATGAGTCAAGGTACTATAGTGGTTTGGCCAAATAGAACAAATTGAGTTTCTAATGAGAGACCCTCATTTTGGATGTTAAGCTTCTCTTTATGTATTTTCGTATCAGAGGTACTTCTTTTTTTTTTTAGCACGAAACTCATGTTAAAACATTCAGGTCTTTTTCATATGAAAAGCTTTCTAAGTACATTTCTCCCATTTCATATCATAGCAACTGAAAAGTGGTAAAAAAAAAAAAGTTTCAGTCATTGTTATTAAATTTCATTTTATTAGAGCCAGTCCACTGGGTTGAGATATTTTGGGATCTTGATTCTGTCATTCAATATTTTAACTATCCCTCCCATTTCCATCTCATCATCTGTAAGTTTGATGCCAGTTATTCTGTTAGTCAAGCTATCCCTGGGTGTCCCATCATCCCATAACATCAGTATATAAATTTCAGAGCCAAGTGATTGCATTGGGGACTTGGTCCTACCTCTTTTCAATTCATCATACAAACGACAAAGTGTTTTTCCTAAAGCAAAAATCTGACAACGTCACCTCTCTTTTCAGTAAACGCCAGTTTTTTTAGAAACAAGCTCTCTTGCTTCTAGGATCAAATGGAATTTTCCTTCCTTCTGTACTCTGTGGTTCAACCAAGCTGCTTCTGCATTTGCTCACACAAAATACTCCATCTCTCATATCTGCATCTGTGAAGGGGCTGTCCTTAATTCTTAGAAGACACTTTCCCCTCAGATTTGCTTTTCAGAGTCTGCTGTTTTGCTCAAAACTCTGCTCAAACAGCATCTTCTATACATCATCTCTTCTGATTCCCCTAAAGACTAGTACCCTCCCTCTGCCCCCCAAAAATTACATTGCATTTATTTTGTGTTTATTTTTAATGGGGAAGGGCATATGGTTCATGCAACATGCTCGTAGAAGGATTTATTCTTTGTCAACATGTACTTTTAATTCTTTTGTGTTTAGGCATGCCTTTTGTTTGGAGAAAATAAATACACATCATATTCCTGATGGACATTGGTGACTGGGTAACTCCTTTTTGAGAGGCACTAGATTTGCCCCAAATGTAAATTTTAAGTGATATTCCCAAGATCTCCATGGAGGAGGCTTAAAAATTAAAGACAATAAGAAGAGTCTGACCCCTTTATTTAGGGGCCAAGATCCCCCAGTGCTGAACCCAGTACTCGCCTAAATCCAAGGCAGCTAGGTAGTACTATGGATAGGGTTGTGGGGCTAGAATTAAGAAGACCTGAATTCAAATCCAGCCTCAGTCACACACTGACTAGCTATATGATCCTGGGCAAGTTACTTAGCCTCTGTTTGCCTTAGTTCCCTAACCTGTAAAATGAGGATAAAAACAGCACCTACCTCCTAGGGTTGTTATGAAGATAATAATTGCAAAGTGCTTAGCACAGTGACTGGAGCACTGTAAGTACTATATGAACATTAGCTATTACTGATGTTGTTATTATTATTACTTAACCTCTGCCTCATTTTCCTCAAAAGTAAAATGGGGATTATAGTAGTATCTACTTCATAGGGCTGTTCTGAGGATCAAATGAGATATTTGTAAAGCACTTGGCACAGTGCCTGGTACACAGTAGGTACTTAATAAATGTTTGTTTCCTTCCCTTCCCAAGGTCAAGGAGCCTAGAGTCATATAAAGGGTTGCCAGCCCCTAGGTCCAATGGGAGCTGCCATTACTAATATTTATTTATGTGCATGTGTTGATAGAATGTAAGATCCTTGAGGGCAGGAATGTTTTTCGCTTTTGTCTTTGTACCCAGAGCATTTCAAAAAGTGTTATTAACTGGTTGATTGATTTCATGACTTGTCCACAAATTATAGATGTGTACTTGTTAATTGTCTTAATTGGTATGACTCTAGTTCTCCAAATGGTAACACTATGGGGTAGCTGACAAAGGACAACCTTGGAGTCACTAGGACCTGGGTCCAGGTTCTGCTTCTGATCCATACTAGACAAGCTGATCCTCTCAGTGTCAGGCAACTCTGAGTCTAGAAATTATCAGAGGTTTTATATTCTTTCATTGATAGATAGTTTCCACTTTGGGAGTTCCCTAAATGAAAGAAAGTGAAGGTTTGGACATACAAAGTTCTCAATAAACTACACACCTGGAGTTAGTTGAGAAAGGAAAAGTCAAATCAACCCCTATGGAAAATTCCATTGGCAGTAGCATGGAGGATGGACTGGAGCAAGGCTTGGGGCAAGAAGATCAATTCAGAAGCTGTTGCAAAAACTCAGGTGAGAGGTGATGAGGGCCTGATGGCAGCTGAGAATGGAGAGGAAGGGTTGGACATGACAGGTGGTAGAGGGACCAAGAGCAAGATTTGGCAACTGACTGAATGTTGGAGTGAGGGAGAGTGACAGTCAAAAAGGCTACAAAGCCGGGAGGCTGGAAGGTTGGTGGGGACTTTGGCAGAAATTGTGAAATATAGAAAAGGGAAATGTTTCAGGGGAAAGATAATAAATTCAATTTCAACATGTTGAGTTTAAATCTCCAATCCAGTCTGAAATGTAGAATACAAAAATTAACAAATAAAATCTCAGGGTAGGGGCTAATGATGGATAGAGAGATAGATAGGAGGAAGAAAATGAGAGAGAGAGAGAGAAGACAAAGAAGGGAGTCATGAAAACCCAGAGAGGAGAGAGTATTCAGCAGGAGAAGGTGGTCAAAAGTACAAAGTGCTACAGAGAGAACAAGGATGAGGGATGAAAAAATGCAAGGACAGACTTGGTTGCTTCCAGTCCTATTTAAGTCTATCCTTCTAACTCCTTTGTTCAGAGCCCTGCTGATTTTCTTTTATAATTTCTTGACTTACTGTTGAAGAAATAAAGTTAGGTGTTCATCACTGTTCCCTCTGACAATACTGTCTGTTTTTTCTTCATGACCATGCTGCATGAAAAATGGAACCTTAAAGCAATCATGAGAAGGAGGTAGGAAGGTCCTGTGATTAACCTCCCCAAGAAAGGAAAAAGCAAACTCGGCAAAGTGACAGGTTACCCAGGTTATTATATCCCACTTTCCTTAAAAGTTGTCTTAAGGTTGTCTCCGTAAGACATTAGAAAAGGGATAAATGTCACCAAACATATAGGTCAGAAATCAGCTGGAAAAAATCAGTTTGATACGTAATGATAAAATATTAAATTAGATGCCTTCACTTTGCATAATGCCTGAAACCAGTTCTGTGTGGAGAGAAGGTAGAATGAGGAAGTTGGGATGAGATTAAAAGCTAACCACTATTAAGGCAGTAACTTTTAAGGGACTTTTATTCAAGAAAAACAAACAAGCAAACAGTATGTCCAGAATTCGAATTATGAACTAAGAAAGGAAATTACATTAAGAATGCTAAACTGCTTGGTTTTAATATCAGTTTAACAAAGCTATCTCTACTCCACCCAAAGTGGAGGGGGCTATTTACTTTCTTAGATGCGTTTGAAAAGAGACAATTTTCATTTTTTTAAAAAGTGGTGATGAATGAAAAGCAAACCAGCTATATTGGAAGGCAATACTATCTCAATCTTTTCTTTCATACGCATTTCCCCACAGGAAGGAAAAGATTAAAGGGAGGTTTCCTTTAAGCAGTACAAAGGGGCCCTACTCTGACCCCAATCTTAGAAGGAAGGCTTTCTGAGCAATAATGTCACAAAGACTGTGAAAGCCCAAGTAAAGCCCCAACTGAGCATTTTAGAGAGGCTTCATTCAGAGTTCCTCATTGACTGGCCCAGCCTCTCCTAGGGAATTCAAAATAATTCACTGCAGCCATAATACTGAATTAACAACCAAGATGCAAAGAGGTGAGCAAGCTACTTGGCATCTATTTAGCGTTTTGCTGAAATGTGAAGGGGGTTAATCTTCTATCAGGCCAGTTGTATGCTTTCACAAAGGAAATGGGGAGAGTCACAAACCTTTCCATGACTCAGTGCAAAACTCTTGGCTTCTCCTTAATTACAAAGATTCTCTAGAAAGTTTGCAGACTACTTTCATTTTTCCTTCAATGAAGGAGAAAAGATGTCATTGCTTCCAGAGAACATAGCTTCCCAAGACAATGATGGTGTCTTCTAGACCAGCATCTGAAGTTAAGCTCTAGAATTGGTATGGTCTCTATTCTCTTCCTGTAGCTTTTAAAAAATAAATGCATTTATCAAAATGAGTCAGATCATGTTACGCAAAATAGCAAACTCTTCTAATTCTAAAAAAAATTTTTAAAATAAGTGAATTATGCACCAGATATTTAGTAACTCAAGCTGAATCCATAAGAAGACACAAGGTTAAAATCTTCAAGGGGAAAATAGATAGATTAGATAGATAGATAACAAAAATCTCAGGAAAAAATCAGAGAATTGTGATACTAACAATATACACCAACTGTTGCCACCACTCACCCGGCATAAGCAACCTACAGGTTGGCACTTCAGAGACTGACCATGGGAGTCATTGCCAGACCCCACACCCACACCAACATAGAGATTTGACCTGACCCTGTCTACCACTACTCTTAGGCTACAAAAACTAGCAAAGCCCAGCCACATGATAGAAGGGAAGAATATCTAGAGAAGAGGAAAAGCCAAGTGGAGAAGGCTTTTCTGCCCCAGAAAAAGAAGGCTATCATGATGCCCAGCTGGGAGTCAGTACTCGGCTCACAAAGTTTACTCTGGGTTAAGGTCAACTACAGAGTCCCACATACCCCAACTTGTGGATACCTATCCTGGGAGATGGGAGGGTTCTGTGAATCAAGAAAAAGGGTAGAATTGAAATGGGTAAAGGAAAACCAGAGACTGCTGAATAAGAAGTCAAGCTCACTGGCCTAAAGGCTGTAGATTCTATCCTCCCTCCTTTAAAAAAAATAAGGTTATTTTCCATTCTCCAGTCCTATGCCAACTCCCTTTTTTTTGTTTTCCACCATCTTTCAGATATCTCTGAGAGTGTCTTGGCAATAACATCTGCCAGGTTTTTGAAAAGAGCACGTAGTTCATCTAGGCCAGGTGACTTAAATCCATTCATCAAGAGTCACTAGGAGCTTGTTTATTATTTCCTTTATTTATTTGGGATATTGATTTTATATTACTAGGGTTTTTTCTTCCTCCAACAACAAATGTCACTTGTGATTTCAATGCATCACTCCCTCTCCCCATCCCCGAGAAGACAAAGAATAAAAAGTGAGGCCAATTCTGGAAAACTAAGCAACATATCAAAAAAAAATCTCATAATATATTACAGTATTCTTCTCCCACAGTCACTTGCTTCTCCAAAGAAAGAGGGGGAAGTGATTTCTCAAATCTCATCTTTGGGGTGCAGCTCAGTTTTCATAACTTCATAGTATTTCTGTTCTTTCCATCTACATTGTTATAGTTATTGTATATGTTATTTTCCTGATTCTCCTTATTTCACTTTGCATTAGTTACATAAATCATCCTCTGTTTCCCTGTCATCATATTCATCATTTCTAGAGTACAGTAATATTTCACAAAATTCCAATATCAAAATTAGTTTACTTTTGTTTCAAATTTTTACTACTAAAAACAGGGCTACTATAAACATTTTGGTGTATGTGAGATCATTGGCATTTATTTTCATCATTGACATCCTTTAAAACATATGCCTAGAAGAAGAATCTCTGAGTGAAAAGGTGTGAGCATTTTCTTCACATAATTCCAAGCTGATTCCCAGAATGGTGGGACCCAATTTATATCTTCACTCATAATGCATTAGTGTGCCTTATCTTTCCATTACCATCCAAGTACTATTTATATCTTTTGTATATTTGTCAATTTGCAGATATGAAGTGAAACAGTTTATTTTTATTTATATTTATATTATTATTAGTGATTTAGGGTATTCTTTAATATAGCTCTTAATAGTTTAGAAGTCTTCTCCTAAGAAGTATTCATAGATTTTTCCTACTTTGCCCATCCTATGAAGAAAAACTTTTAAGATCTTACATATTTTAAGACCTTATATATACTATATTTAGTTGCCTTATTCTATTGTACAGTTTTGTTCAATTCTTTAGTACCAAGGTTTTCCTTGTCAGAGAAAAAAGAAACAAAATAAGAACTTATCAGCTTTGACTTTTCTTTGTCTTCCTCAGTGGTTATCATCCTGTCCACACCAAGTATTAATCCTATCCCTTCTCTGATCTCCCTTCCCCACCTATGGATAAAGAAAATTTGTCTCTATGTAATAAGAACAACAAAAGAAAAGCATCCATTTCAGTATGAATGGATAGTCCCAATTAGCCTCTATGTTATCTTCTTTTATGTAGGTAATGGACTTGGTCAATAAAAAGACAGTTTGCCTAGTAGCGGACCTTCAAGTCCAATAACCAACTAATAGATTGAAAAGTTTCTATCCCTTACCTTACATCACAATTATTTGCTGCCCAGGTCAGCTACTGGCTGGGTGAAAACTGGCAAGGGAACTATCCTAACCTTGCCCCCTGCCCCCTGCAAGTTAGTTGAGTTTTTCCTTAAAAAGTATTGAGACCTTCTTTGAGACATGGTTGGTTCAAGAGACTCACTCAGGATTTTGACATGACTTCCTTATCACCTGAGAACAATACAACCATAAGTAGCTCCAGGATATCTCTGATGTTTTGTTGGTGGGAAATGATGAGCAGCTCAGGGATATTGCACTCAGCTGAGTCAACTCCATGTGTCCTCAATGCTCAAGTCTGATGAATATTCTTCACCTGTTATGTCTAAGTAAATCTTGGGCTAATTGTGGCATGACCTACAAGTAGCCTTTGAATATAAACTACCAGGAGGCTGACCTAAGTCAATTCCTGCCAGCACTGTATGCTATAAGTACCTGGGAGGAAACCTGTACAAATAAGAGATGAATAGAAATAGCTGGCTACCTCTTTGTTCTATCTCTCCTGGTATCAGAGCTGAGGTAACTTAGGGTCTTCTCAGTTACCGAGAAACTCTACATCGGTGTGGGGGATGGAGAAGAAAGTGAGCATCCTCACCTCTTCAAGATTTGGACACTTCTTGTTGCTTCAGTCAGCAAAAATCTTTCTTCTTGTTATTCTTCAGTTTGAAGTTCAGCTTCAGTCCAGAACGCAAGTATATTTGTCTGGAACAAGCAGGAGTTTTAGATCCCATAAGAGAATCTGTTTTATGACCTCCATTAAATGTTGTGGGAGGGTTGTTTCTATCTGTCCCCAGAGAGAGTGTTCGCTTATTTCTTTTAGGTCTAAAAGTTACTGCATATCATTTTTTAGTGGAATGAGTTCACTGCTTGTCTATCCTGACCTTCCTTGGTTGTCTCTGCCTTTCTGATCTTGTGTCAGATTTTTTTTCTCAGCTCAATTGAAGATTTCCTGCACCCCAATCTCTACAGAGAGACTAGATACCTTCCCACTATGACCACCACCATCATTGACATAACTAAAGGCTGATGGTCCTTCTTTATTTTCCTCACTTGGCTTTGAAGGAAACAGGTCTGTTTAAATAAATTGTGATAATGCACTCTAGTATGAGTGTCATTTAGTATTCTCCTAAGATGTAACATGAGAGTACACTTTAAAGAAAAGCACAGCTACATTCAAGTCTTGCTTTGTTTTTGCTCAATGCATGAACGAAACTGAGAAAATGCTTCTTTAATTTTTTTATGCTTGAGTATGTGCATGTGAGTAAAACTGGAAAAAAATAACTTGTATGTTATCAAATATGATGGCAGGTTCCTACAACTGTTAAGACATGGTAGAAATACTTGTTATTAAATTTGGTTTTCTTTATTACCTATAAGAGTATTTAATGAATTAGAATGTATTAATACAAAGTTAACAAAGATTCATTGGGATTTTCATATAGTTTCTCTCTTTTAAGAGTGAATGAATGATGATCAGAACAAGGAAAACATTTTACACAACAACAAGCAATATTGTATGATGACCCGCTGTTAGTAATTCAGCTATTCTCAGCAATACAGTAATTCAAAACACCTCTGAAGAACTTATGATGAAAGGTGCTTTCTATCTCCAGAGAAAGAACCAGTTAAGCCTGAATGCAGAGCAAAGTTATCATTTCTTTACTTTCTTAATTTTGAAGTTGTATTGTTCATGTTTTATTTCACAGCATGTTTTACATGACTATACAGGTATAACCTATGCTAAATGACCTGCCTTGCCAATAGAGGGGAATGATAAGGAGGAAAAAATGTGGAACTCAAATTTTGGAAAAAATAAATGTTAAAATTGTTTCTATGTGTAATTGGAAGGGAGAAATAAAATTATATATATATATATATATATATATAGCTTTTTGGAGGGGCAACTGGGGCTGAATGACTTACCCAAGGTCACATGGCTAGTTTTTTGTGTTAAGTGTCTGAGGCCAGATTTGAACTCAGGTCCTCCTGACTCTAGGGTTGGTGCTCTATTCACTATGCCACTTAGTAGCCCCCAATGCTATTTTTTTAAAGAATGAATGAATAAATGATAAAATAAGACTTTGTTAAGCACTTACTCTGTGTCAAGCATTGCAGATATAACTTTTTTAAAAGTCAACCATTAGGATTATAATTCAACTCCAAAAGACTCATGATGGAGAGAGATGTCTACATTCAGAGAAAGAACTAGAAAGAACAGAGTTTGAATGCAGATTGAAGCAAACTACCTGCTTGCTTTCTTTTTCTTGTTCGGTTTTGTTTCCTCTTTCCCATTGTTCATTCCATCTGATATAATCCTTCTTTATAACCTGACTAATATTTAATGTGAAAGTATTTGCAGGTCCTATACTTGATTGTATGCCAACATGGGGGAGCAGGGTAGGAAAGTGAGGGGGAAATTTTGAAACTCTAGGAATTGTGCTTAGTTTTACAGCACAATTTATGTTACAGTCATTTCTGTATGTAAATAACTAATTTAATGATGTATGCTTTAGAAATTGGTACCCCACAGCTATAGCCTATACAAATGATTATATCCCTATGATAGCTTTTCTGATTTATTGCAATACTTTTAGGAATAGGGTCTTTTTTTTCCTTCCCCTTGTTCCCCTTCACCTTCCTCCAGTTCTATCAGTAGCTATAATGGACACAGCTTTCAGAAATGTCTGAGACAAAATCCTAAATGCATATTAACTGTTACTTAATGTAAGAATTTATTGTCTGAATTATTTATGGATTGGGACATAAAACCAAAGATAACATATGAATGTGCATCAAAATGTGAAAATAATTCAGTACTTTAAGGCAGAAATGACTGTAACATAAATTGTGCTGTAAAACTAAGCACAAGTCATGGGGGAAAGGGGAGGCAGGAGTGTCTCATTGACACTGAACTTGCTAAAACATATAGTAGTGAATTGCAGCTCTTTTAAAATTTGCTCAACTGCCTACCATGAACCTTAAACAGATGTTGAAGTCATTTCTCAGTTGTGTCTGAGTCTCCACAACTCCATTTGGGGTTTTCTTGGCAAAGATAACTGCAGTGGTTTGCCATTTATTTCTCCAGCTCATTTTACAGATGAGAAAACTGAGGCAACAGGGTCACATGGCTAGCAAATATTTGAGGTCAGCTTTGAACTTTTGAAGGTGAATCTTTCTGCCTCCAGGCCTGGCATTCTGTCCACATGCCATCTAGCTCCCTTAAATGGACATAGTTTGTATTCAACATTGCTTTCAAGGATGAGTATTAAGATGTAGGTATAGAGTTAAGTACTGAACCTGTAATTTCATTGGCATAAGGAGCTCCCCACTGAGTAATTACCTTCTGTCAAGGCAGGATGGCATCTTCTCTGAAAATTAGTCTTAGTCTAAACTCTAAAGCACTGAAAGATCCTCTTGTTCAGCCTCCCACAGCCAGTATGTATCACAGGCAGGAAATAAAGCCAAGCTTTCCTGACTTCACAGCTAACAATTTCCTATGCAATGCTTCCTTCCATCACTAAGATGTAACAATTTAATAACTGTCAGAGCTTCAGCTCTATTTACAAGCCTTGGAATTGCTCTCATTCTTGGAATTGCATTCTCATTAACTTAAAGAATACTGTTTATATTAAACATAAAATATCTTGAATGAGATAATGGTTCCAAAAGTTGGAGATGGAGAAGGGAAGTATTCCAGGTATGGGTAATGAAGATGACCTTATATATTTCTGTTATTTCCCTATATATCCTGGAAATCAGACCCTTTACGGAATGTCTGATTCAAAGATTTCTTTCTAAATCACGATTTTCCTTTTATCATCCTTCTTGCCTTGGTTTTGTTCATAGAAGGGATGAAATGGGCTTTAGTAATAATCTAGATTGCCTTACATAGAAAAGTAATGGCATGTCCTTACATAAGTTATTTAAACTCTCTGGGCATCAGTATTCTTATTTTAAAGTGAGGATAAAAATAACACCTGCAATACATACTACACAATTCCACTAAAGTAAATGCACCTCTGTGAAAGACAATTAACAACAAAATGTTTAACACAGTCATTCTTTTAATACGGATGGTGAGGTAGTACTGATTAATGTTACATCCCCTAGATATTGATTGGGAAGCCCATCTATTTAATACTTCACTTTCTAACAATAATAAAATGTAATTTTGTTTGATTAAGATTAGTCACAAAGACATTTTTTTACATGAAGAACTTTATCTATTCAGCACCAACCTGAGAGGGCAGTATTATCCTTTAAATCCAAGAAAGACTATTTATAATCATATCAGGAAACTACAAGGCCACCTCAAAGGTTATTATTCTAAAAATAAAAAGGAAGTGAGGAGAGCTAAGTAATTTCTACTACAATTTTCCTAGGTTCATGAAATAATTAGGTACCAAAATGTATTTGTGTAAAAATACATGCAATTTATAGATTCCTTGAACATTTCAAATTGAAGCATCATCATCATCCAAGATAAAACTTATTTTTCTTGGTGTATATTTCTTCTCAATTACCACAAATCATATATACTTTTTGCCATATAATGGACCACAGAAGAGTATAAGAGAAACAGAATATGGGAAAAGGAAGGAGGCCCCAAGAGGACCACCTGAACACTTGTCCATGAGACTGGACATAGATTATGGGATCCTACATCATAAGATGTCTAGTAGAAAATAGGATGGCTTTTGCAAAATAAATCCAATCAAATCAGATAGCTAGTACTCCACAGAGGGGAAATGATGACACTGGAAAGGGTACACATGACGGAAGAGGCCAGCAAAAAGTTAATCCACTTAATGGAGAGTGTCTGTTGGTTTTAATAAGAAATATTTCCAATTCATGAAAATTTAGAAATATGTACCAAAAAATAAAGAGTTCCCAAACCTCTGGAACTAGTCAAATTTCCTACACAAATACCTTCTACTAACCATCACCAGGAGGATAAAAATAGATGTTTCTGGGAGGGGAAACAAGCACACTCTTTATAATGTTCTTTACATGACTGTGCTTGGCAAACACAAAATGGAAATGTACTTAATAGAATATCTTAATAAAAATAGAGCACTCCTTCTAAATAAAGGTACTTGACATGAATGAGTCCAAACTATCTTGCTTCAAAATATTACACTAGGGAAAATGTGAAAGAGATGAAAGGATTTTATTTTCAATCTATGATTTTTAAAAAGTATATATGTTTTATGGCTAAGTATTCCAAATTATAAATATTCTGATGATAACTAAAACACTCTCTAAAACAAATTCATAGTATCCTAACTTATCTGAATTTGCTTGCAGGTAAATTGTTATAAACTCAGTGATACTTCTGAAGTTAATAACCTAAACACAATCTATATCCATAAATATCTTAGTGTCTTCCTGGCAAGAAACATTGAGTATACAGATATCAAGGAGAAAGATATAGTAAAATAACCAAATGAACAGATGTGCAGAGAGAAAGAAAAGATAAATGGGGGGAATATGACAACAGGGATTAAAAGCTATGCATTATAAGATAATGTATACTCTATATTTTATTCATTTTTTATTTTGAGCTCCAAAATTCTTTCCTTTCCTCTATTCCATCCCCAACCCATCAAGAAGGCAAGCAATATGATGCCCATTTTACACTTAAGTTGTGTAAAAGATATTTCCATTTTAACTATGTTGTGAAGAAGAACATAACGATAAAGAGGATAAAAATGTGCTTCAATCTGTACTCAGAATTCACCAGTTAGTTCCCTCTCTGGATATGAAGAGCATTTTACATCATAAGTTCTTTTGAAATTATCTTGGATCATTTTATCAAACAGAGTAATTAAATCTTTCACAGTTGGTTATTGTTAAAATTACTGTTACTATATACAATGTTCTCCTGGTTCTGCTCACTTTGCATCAGTTCATATAAGTCTTCCCAGGTTTTATGACATCATCCCCTTCATCTT
The DNA here is from genome assembly GCA_011680675.1 of Gymnobelideus leadbeateri. Classification (NCBI taxonomy): domain Eukaryota; kingdom Metazoa; phylum Chordata; class Mammalia; order Diprotodontia; family Petauridae; genus Gymnobelideus; species Gymnobelideus leadbeateri. The sequence goes on from WOXC01011969.1 coordinate 195,606, forward strand.
TCCTTATAGCACAATAGTATTCCATCATAATCATATACCACAACTTGTTCAGTCATTCCCCAACTGATGATCATCCCCTCAATTTCCAATTCTTTGCCACCCCAAAAAAGAGCTGCAATAATTTTTTTGTTTTATAAATATGTCCTTTTCCTTTGTATTTTATCTTTTGGGGATACAGATCTAGTAGTATTGCTGGATCAAGGGGTAGGCACAGTTTGATGGACCTTTGGGCATAGTTCCAAATTGTTCTGCATATTAGTTGGGCCAGTTCACAACTCCATCAACAAAACATTAGCGCCCCTGCTTTTCCATGCCTCCTCCAGCATTTGTCATTTATCTCTTCTATCATGTTAGTCAGTGAGGTGGTATCTCAAAGTTGTTCTAATGTGCATTTCTCTAATTATTAGTGATTTAGAATATTTTTTTCATATGACTGTTGATAGCTTTGATTCTGAAAACTGCCTATTTATATATTTTGACCATTTATCAACTGGGAACGACATTTTTATAAATTTGGTTCAGTTCCCTATATATTTGAGAAATAAGGTCTTTATCAGAGAAACTTGCTATAAATCTTTTCCTGCCTTCCTTCTAATTCTGACTACATTGGTTTTATTGAGCAAAAACTTTAATGTAATCAAAAACATCCATTTTACTTCACATAATCCTTTCTATCTCTTGCTTGATCATAAACTCTTCCATTATCCTAGATCTGACTAGTAAAAAATTTCCACACTTTTCTAATTTGCTTATGATGTCATGCTTTATATCTAAATCATGTACCTATTTTGGCCTTATCTTGGTATATGATGTGAGATGTTGATCTATGTCTAGTTCCTGCCAAACACTTTTCCAGTTTTCCCAGCAAATTTTGTTGAAAAGTAAGTTCTTGCTTCAAAAGCTTAGGTCTCTGGATTTATCAAACACAGATTGCTAAAGTCATTTACTACTGTAGATTGAGTAACTAATTGTGTAGCTAATTTCTTAGCTAGTATCAAATTGTTTTAATGATAGGTACTTTGTAGCTAATTGACAAGAAGTGCTGGGCCTGGCTTTAAGGAAGACTCCTCTTCCTGAGCTCAAATCAAGCTCAGATGCTTGCTAGCTGTGTGACCCTGGACAAGTCACTTAACTCTGCCTCAGTTTCCTCATCTGTAAAATGTGCTGGAGAAGGAAATGGCAAACCCCTCCAGTATCTTGGCCAAGAAAGCCCAAAATGGAGTAATGAAGAGTTGGATATGACTGGAAAATGACTGAACAACTGCTAGGCCATCTTCCTTCACTTTTTTTCACTGAATCCCTTAATATTCTTGACCTTGTACTGCCAGATGAATTTTGTTACTATTTCTTCTAGCTCTATAGAATAATTTTTATAGTTTAATTTTATGACATTATTGTCATAAGTAAATTAATTTATGTAGAACTGTCATTTTTATTAAATTGCCTTGGCCTAGCCATGAGTAATTAATATTTCTTGAATTGTTGATCTCTCTCTACTTGTGTGAAAAGTGTTTTGTAGTTTGTTCATATGGTTCCTGGGTATATTTCTAGTATAATATAGAATAATAATAGTGACAATGGACATCCTTGCTTACTCCTTATCTTATTGGGAAGACTTTCAGTTTATCCATGGGTAGTTAAGTGGTGCAGCGGATAAGGTACCAGGCCTGGAGTCAGGAAGACTCATCTTCCTGAGTTAAAATCTGGCCTCTGACACTTACTAGCTGTGTGACCCTGGGCAAGTCACTTAACCCTGTTAGCCTCAGTTTCCTCATCTATAAAATGAGCTGGAGGAGGAAATGGGAAACTATTCTGATATCTTTGCAGGAAAACCCCAAATTAGGTCATGAAGAGTTGGACACAACTGAAAAAAATAACTAAATCACAATTCAATTTATCCCTATTAGAGATAATGGTTGTTCTTGGTTTTAGATGCTTATCATTCTAAGAAAAGTTACATTTATTCCTATGTTTTCAGATGCTTTTAATAGCAATTGGATGTGGTATTTTATCAAAAGCTTTATCTACATCTCTTGATATGATATCATCATATGATTTTTGTTGGTTTTGTTATTGATATGGTAAATTATTCTTCTAGTTTTCCTAATATTGAACCAACTGTGAAGTCCTGGTCACAGTGTATATGTTGGTTGTGATATATTGAGGTTGTCTCATTTTGCATCAACATTCACTTGGGAATTGGTTCATGACAGAGATCCAGGAGCTGGTCACTGATAGTAGAAAATATAGAAGGTTTATTCTTAAGGACCCTGGACTCACTAATCAGGCTGGACTTGGCAAAGAAACAGTAGAAACTGTGTAACATCACAGCAGATCATAAGAACTTAGTGCCTGCCTGATATCTAACAGGAGGTGACCTACCAGGTTGGAATTATACACCAGAATCGTACTATATTTCATGGAGAGTTTAACATGACAGTAGCATGTATGTAGGATTTAAGGTTTGCAAAGTACTTTACAAATATTAGGTCATTTTTATCCTCACAACCCCTGAAAGATAGGTGCTATTATTACTTCCATTTTACAGACAAGGAAGTTGAGGCAGATAGAGGTTAAGTAACTTGCCCAGGGTCACACAGCCAGTAAGGCATTCGAGGTCAAATTTGAACTCAGATCTCCCAGATTCAAAGTAGAGCATTAGCCTGGTCCCAAACCTGTATCCCTAGAGAGAATGTATATGTTTTGTTTAGGATTGAGACCTATTGCAGGTTTCCTATTGAGAATGTTTAATGTCTATCTACCTCCTTCCTTCTTTGTCTGTCTCAGTCTTTTTGACTTTCCTTAAGGGTATTTTTTTTCCTCTTCGCTGCTGGATCAGCAGAGGGCTGGACCGTCAGAGTAAGAGTGACCCTGAGTTAAAAGCCCTTTACTTCTTTTCCATGTCTTTATGCAGGTGACAGGTAGTATCTATATCAGGAATTATTCACTCAATATTTAACAGGTAACATAGGGCAAGAAAGAAAACAGTGTGTTTGTGTTTAAGCTTGATTTGTTTTTTTCTGAGTATGAGAGCATCCTTTAGAGGACCAAAGAATATTTCTTTGGTTTGCTGAATGTGTGAGTGGGTAGGGATGAAGTTGAGAAAGTGTTTTATCAAGCTCTGTTTATTTATAATTAAGTCAACTGGAACCTGGTCTGGGCAGAAGTCCTTATTATACTGACCTGATAAATGAGTTTTTAGAAGGCTTTCTTATATATGCTCTCTGCATCAGCTCACGCTGATGGGCTTATGAACAACATTTAACTAAGGGATAGTCCATTTTCAGAAGGGAAAGTTTTTGGGTTTTGTTTTTTTTTTTTTTTTGTTTGGTTTGTGGGTCATTTTTAGTAGCAAAGTATTTTAAGCCACCCAAATATCTAGGTTTTAGGATCACTTCTGAGCAGCTGTTAATCTTCTCTTGCCTCTTTTCCTGCCCTTCTAGGATAGTATTGCCTTGAAAAGTAAACAAAGAGGGAGCAAGATTTATTGGACAGGATGATACCAAGTCCATGGGAAGGAGGAAAGAGCCTAAGCAAATTAAAAGAATCAGAGTCAGGTTTACAAAATGTGTATGGGATCTAATGTCTTTTTAGAAATTGAACGTCATGGCATTTTTCTTTTTTACCTTGGCTGTTACATATGGGGGGAGGGGCGTGACGAGGGGAAGGTTCAGATTTGTATTCAGATTTCTGACATTACTTTCTCACACATCTTTCACAAAGACAGAAATTTCAGAATACAGCACACCTCTTAGGAAACAAATATGTATTTAGCAGGTTTTTTTCTTTCCTCAGGATAGGAAAAGTTTTATGTTCAGAGTACAACTGGTGAGTGTATTCAACTGTGTTAAAAATTTTCTTAAAACAAAAGGCAGAAATGCACCAATTCTTAGATTTTTTTATGTTTAATTTATTTTTTGCTTTTTGGAACCAAGTTAAATACTGTTTGCTCCCCTTCACTTTGCTGAAATAATGATTTGCATGTTTTTCTTTGATATAATCTTTCCCTCATGTGTCCTATGTTTTATTGCTGGAGCAAAAGAAACAATAATCATGGCAGTTTGTATACTAAAGCTATACAGGGATGTTTCAAATGCATTCGAGAAAACTATGTTTGGAAAAAGCTTCCTTATACAATTGCATGTGTGCCTTAGAAAGACTTTAAATGCTGTGAATGAAAATGTTTCAGCTATGATATTAACATTGAAAAGCAATGTAGTCCAATCAATTTGAGCCTGTGCTAATATTGAAAATGAAATCCTTATAAAAATTGAATATTTTTGTTAACTTTGACAGTATTTTTAAGAATTTTGAAATTCATGGAGCCAAGATGGCGGAAAGGAAGCAGTAACTTCGCTAAGCTCCTCAGTCACTAAACCTTAAAAAGTGAATCTGAATGGATTCTGGAGTGACAAAATCCACTTGGAGATGGATCAGCCCAGGAAATTGCCCAGTGCATCCGGACAGGATGCGTGCAGAGCACATGGGGTCTGGACAGCTTAGACTTAAGAGCAGGAAAGCAGACTACACCAGAGAGAGAAGAAGCACCAGCCTGCATACTCACCAAGGACGAATCTCAGTCATCTCACCTTCATCTCACGAGAGGACGGGAAGAATCATTGGAGCCAGGTAGGAGAGTTGGGCCCCCAGTGGAGAGAGCAGCTTCTCCTGCAAATTTGGCCCCCAGCCTGGAAGTTTAGAAACTGCCTGCCTGTATAATACAGGGGCTGGAATGGCAAAGTAAATTCTAGCTGCTCTGATCCTCCCATCCCTCCTTCATGAAGCAGAAAACCCAAAGATAAGTCTCCCACCCAGATTGAAATCCCAAGTTAATGGAAATAGCCTCAGGCATGGGAGTCTCCGAGAAGGGGTGTAACTGAGACAACCAGGAGTCTGAAGAGAAGAGAGGGAGGGGTCCCAACAAGCCCCCTCTCACCTCACCAACAGAAGCCTGCTTATAGCCCAGGGGTATAGAGGCAGAAATCAATTCACCTCTACAGAATACTCAATGCACATCTACATTCCTCTCTGACATTCCTGCCTTAGCCACAAACTAGACACCCAGAGGCTACAGCATTCAAAGTCAAAGACCAGGCCCTTAGCTCATAGCCTGAGAAATTAAGAAATAGGAAATCACAGTGGGAAGGAAGGAAGCTGAGAAGGAGAAGGAGAAGGCAAGAAAGTGGACAGGAGCTTACTATGTAGGTCAAGAACAACCAAATACACAGGACAATTTGGACTCTCTACCAATACCTGAGACCTCAGAAGGAAATATGAACTGGTCTCAAGTCCAAATAGCATTCTTGGAGGAGCTTAAAAAAGATTTTAAAGACCAAATCAGGGAGGCAGTGACCAACTTGGAAAAAAGTCTCAGTGAAGAAAACAAATCCTTAAAAAGTAAAATTAGTTTAAGTAATTAGAGAAAATATCTCCCTAAAAAGGGACCTTCAAAAACTAATTGAAGACTATAATTCGCTAAAAGTTAGATTCAATCAAATTGAAACTCAGAACTCTATGATGCACCAAGAGTCAATCAAACAAAAAAAGACGATTGAAAAATTGGAAGAAAATGTAAAATATCTCACTGGAAAAGCAACTGACCTAGAGAACAGATCCAGGAGAGATAACTTATGAATTATTGGTCTACCAGAAAGCCACGATGAAAAAAGCAGCCTAGACAACATCCTCCAAGAGATTGTCAAAGAAAATTGACTTGAGGTCCTGGAATCAGCAGATAAAATAGTTATCAAAAGAAAAGAGATCCCAAATTGAAAACTCCAAGAAATATAGTAGCCAAATTCCAGAATTACAAGATTAAGGAAAAAATTCTGCAAGCAGCCAAAAAGAAACAATTTAAATATTGTGGAGCTACAGTTAGGATCACACAGGACCTAGCAGCTTCTGCATTAAAAGAGCAGAGGGACAAGAATTTTATATTTCGTAGGGCAAGAGAGGTAGAACTACAACCAAGGATTAACTACCCAGCAAAACTGAGCATAATCTTTCAGGCAAGGAGATGGTTGTTTAATGAAATAAGGAACTTCCAGACTTTCCTGATGAAAAAGCCAGAGCTCAATAGAAAATTTGATCTCCAATTACAAGACTCAAGAAAGACATAAAAAGGTAAACAAGGAAAACACAGACTCACACATACATACGTGCACACACCCACACTCATACACACATGCTCATTACTTGGGATGCAACAAGAGCAAAATGTTCACATCCCTATATGTGGAGCTGATAACTGTCAATATCAAAATTTTTATGATTATCATGACCTTCAAAAGGGTTATACTTAGATAGAGGGTGTGGGTATGAATGCACTAACCTGAAGACTTAAAAAAAAAACCTATTAAGGAAATCAAAGGGACTGTAATGGGAAAAAGGAAAGGATGAGATAGGAAAAGGTAAAACATGCCATTCGGAGGGGTATTAAAACACACCATAGTAGAGGGGAAAGAAATAAGGAGAAGAACATCATTTAAACACTATTCTCACTGGTTCTGGTTCAAAGAGGGATCAACTTAATCAGTGAAGTTTAAGATTCTAATGTGATTAGAAACATAAATTCATTAAATAGAGGAAAAGGAGGGAGGGAGAGGAGCACTGTTTGAAATTTACTCTCATTGGTTTGGAGTCAAACGGGGAGTAACTTACTCTAATAAGTATAAAAAATTGTTGTGTCCTATAGGTAGTGGAAGGGGAAGGGGGGGGGGTTGAAAAGGAGGAGACTAAAGGGGGAGATTAGAGGGGAGGGAAATAATAGTAAGGGGAGAGGGTAGGGGAAGAAGGGGTGTCACTGGATGGGAACACTGAGGGAGGGGGCGGTCAAAAGGGAAAACTTCAAGGAAGGGAAGGAAGAAGGAAGAAACAAAAACATAAACAGGGGAGGGAATAGGATGGAGGGGAAGAGACAGATAGTCATCATTACTGTGAATGTGAATGGGATGAACTCTCCCATAAAACAGAGGGGGATAACAGAATGGATTAAAAACCATAATCCTACAATATGCTATCTACAAGAAACACATTTGAAACAAAGGGATACCCACAGGGTAAATGTAAAAGGTTGGAGTAGAATTTATTATGCCTCAGCTAAAGTAAAAAAAAAAGCAGGGGTAGCAATACTTATCTCAGATAAAGCAAAAGCAAAAATAGATCTAATTAAAAGAGATAAGGAGGGAAACTATATCCTGCTAAAAGGCACCATTGAGAATGAAGCAATATCATTACTTAATACATATGCACCAAGTGGTATAGCATCCAAATTCCTAGAGGAGAAGTTAAAGGAATTAGAGGAAGAAATACATAGTAAAACTATACTAGTGGGGGACCTTAATCTCCCCCTTTCTGAACTTGATAAATCTAACCTCAAAATAAACAAGAAAGAAGCTAAGGAGGTGAATAGAATTTTAGAGAAACTAGATATGATGGCTCTCTGGAGAAAACTGAATGGGGATAAAAAGGAATTTACTTTCTCCTCAGCAGTGCATGGTACATACTCAAAAACAGAATACGTACCAGGGCATAAAAACCTCACAATTCAGTGCAGAAAGGCAGAAATAGTAAATGCATCATTCTCAGATCATGATGTAATAAAAATTATACACAATTGAGGGCCATGGAAAGATAAACTAAAAACTAATTAGAAATTAAACGATTTAATCCTAAAGAACGGGTGGATCAAACAAGAAATTATAGAAACAATCAATAATTTCATTCAAGAGAATGATAACAACGAGACAACATACCAAAATGTGTGGGATGCATTAAAGGCAGTTCTTAGGGGAAGTTTTATATCCCTGAGTGCATACTTGATTAAAGCAGAGAGAAGGGAGATCAATGAATTGGACATGTAATTGAAAATCCCCAATTTAGTACTAAATTAGAAATATTGAAAACCAAAGGAGAGATTAATAAAGTTGAAATTAAGAAAACATGTGAATTAATAAATAAATCTAAGAGCTGGTTTTATGAAAAAAACAATAAAATTGATAGACCGTTAGTCAATATAACAAAAAAAAGAAAGAAGAAAACCAAATTATGAGTATCAAAAATGAAAAGGGTGAGGGCGGAGCCAAGATGGCGGAGTAGAAACAGCATTTCCAATGTGCTCTGCCCCACCCAAATTTCAAACAATGTGAAAGAGAGCTCGGAACAACTTCTGGAGCCACAGCACCCACAGAACGGCACAGAGAAGCTAACCCCCTGCTGAGGACAGTCCAGCAGCCCTGCAGGGAGCGGCCAGCACAGTGCTCTGAGAGCAGGCAGCACAGCGAGCTGGGAACCGACAGCTCAGCCCACAGAGCTGAGCCCAGGTCCGCAGTTTTAGCCCCAGGGCGGCCGGGCCTTCAGCCGGCTGGTGGAACCCCAGAACACCAGCAATTGTGGCGATTCCAGAATTATCAGCACAGATATGCCTAGGACAAAGTGAGAGGTTAGTGCCCTATGGACTTTGGGACCAGTATTTGGGGAACACTTGGCTTCCTCCCCTGGGGGCAAAAAGCTGCTGAAGAAACAGCTGCACAGAAGCCATTTTGCAGCATCAGTAGTGGCTCTAGCTCCTGGTCTGCAAACTGTAGGGAGAGCCAGCAATCAGTCTGGGGGTTAATCGCTTTTGCTTTAAACTGCCTGGATCTGGATTGTGGTCGGGGGTGGGGGGGAGTTTGGGGTGGGTATCCAACTTGCCAGAGTGGGTGGAGGCTTTACGGAGGCCACCCAACTGGCGGAAGTTCTGAAGACCCCACATTTGGGCGGAAGCTCCCCTGTCTGGTGGCAGAGTCCTACTGTGGCAACAAGCCCCAAAATCAAGTAATTAAGTGGCAATATGCCTAGGCAAACGAAACAAAATAAACAGAAAAGTTCAACATTGGACTCCTATTTTAGGGGCAAAGAGGCTCAAAGCATGGAGGAGGACTGTGAGGTCAGAACTCCTGCACCAAAAGCCCCAAATGAAAATACAAGCTGGCTACAGGCCATAGAGGACCTTAAGAAGCAGATAAGAGAAGTGGAGGAAAATTTGGGAAGAGAAATGAAAAAGATGCAAGAAAAGTATGAAATGACAGTCAACAGCCTGACTGAGGAAAATAACACCTTAAAAAATAGACTAACTCAAATGGCAAAAGAGGCTCAGAAAGGCAATGTGGAGAAGAATGCCTTAAAAAGTCAAATTTGCCAGATGGAAAAAGAATCTCAAAAGCCCACTGAGGAGATTCATTCCTTCAGAGTTAGACTGGAGCAAATGGAAGCTAGTGACATTATGAGAAATCAAGATACTATTAAACAGATCCAAACAAATGAAAGGATAGAAGGCAATGTGAACTATCTCATGGGAAAAACCACTGACCTAGAAAATAGATCCAGGAGAGATATTTTTAAAATTATTGGACTACCTGAAAGCCATGATCAAAGAAAGAAGCTAGCAATCATCCTTAAAGAAATTCTCAAGGAAAATTGCCCTGATGTTTTAGACCCAGAGGGCAAAATAGAGGTTGAAAGAATCCATAGATCACCTCCTGAAAAAGATCCCCAAAAGAAAACTCCCAGGAATATTATAGCCAGGTTCCAGAATCCCCAGATCAAGGAGAAAATACTACAAGAAGCCAGGAAGAAACAATTTCAATATTGTGGAAACACAATCAGAATAGCCCAGGACCTGGCAGCTTCTACATTGAAGGATAGAAGGGCATGGAATATGATATTCCAGAGGGCAAAAGAGCTGGGAATGAACCCAAGGGTCACCTACCCAGCAAAACTGAGTATCTTGTTTCAGGGAAAATATGGTCATTCAGTGGAATAGAGGACTTTCAAGCATTCTTGAGGAAAAAACCAGAGTTGAATAGAAAATTTGACATTCAGACACAAGAAGCAAGAGATGCTTGAGAAGGTAATCAAGGAAAAGAAATCAAAAGGAACTTATTAAAGTTGGACTATTCACAGTCCTACATGGAAAAACAATAACTGTGTTTGATGAAACCTTTCTCATTATGAAAATAATTGAAGAAGGGTACATGGCATATGTTCACAGGTATACATGGATAGAGGGCACAGGTTGAATTTGATGGGAAGGGCTGATTATTTTTTTTTGGAGGGCAATTGGGGTTGGGTGACTTGCCCAGGTTCACGTGGCTGGGTTTTCGTTTGTGTGTTGGGTGTCTGGGGCCAGATCCGAGCTTGGGTCCTTCTGGCTCTGGGGCTGGCTCTCTGCTCACTTCGCCACCTAGCCACCCCAAGGAAGGGATGATTCTTAAGGGGTGAAGTCAAGAGGTGAGAGAGGAGAGTGGCAAGAGGAGATGGAGAGAGACAGGGTAGGGCAAACTATCTCATGTAGAAGAGGCAAGGGGAAGTAGTTGCAGGGGAGGGGAAGAACAGGAAGGCAAAAAGGCAAAAACATATTCTCATTGAAGTTGGCTCAAGGAGAGAATCACATACATACTAAATGGAATATCTTACCCTCACTCACTCTCCTGAGTAGGGGAAAGGGGGATGAGAGGGGGGATGATGGAGGGGAGGGCATTCTGGGGAGAGGGGAGGTTAGAAGTACCCACTATCAAAGAGGGACAGGATCAAAGTAGGGAATGGACCAGGTGGGAGGTGAGACAGGTGGGAGGGAAATATAAGCAGTCTTTTACAATATATCTACTATGGTAATGTTTTGCATAGATATACATGTACAACACATACTGAATTGCTTATCTTCTCAGAGGGAGTGGGTGACAAGGGAGAAAAGGAATGGATCTGAAAATCGAAGTTTTAAAATTAAATGTTTCATAAGATGTCCAGGCAGTGGGGCTCAGAGATTCACCTTGCCCTAATGGCAAAGTCGAAGTGGGTATGGGAGAAGATATGGGAGAGAGCAGATTGGATGAAGGGATATCTAGTGGGACTACTATTCTGGGGTGGTGGGTAGGAAAAAAATGGGGGGGAAAGGTAACTCATAATCTGGTGGAAATGAATGATGTAAACCAGAAGTTAATAAAGCATTTGTTTAATTAAAAAAAAAATGAAAAGGGTGAATCTGTCTCCAATGAAGAGGAAATCAAAACAGTTATTAAGAATTATTTTTCCCAACTGTATGCACATAAATATGACTTCTTAGCGAAATGGATGAATATTTACAAAATTACAAGTTGCCCAGATTAACTGAAGAGGAAGTGAATTACCTAAATAACCCCATCTCAGAAAAAGAAATCAAACAAGCCATCAATGAACTCCCTAGGAAAAAATCTCCAGGGCTAGATGGGTTTACTAGTGAATTCTATCAAACATTTAAAGAATAATTGATTCCAATACTCTACAAACTATTTGGGAAAATTAGTGAAGGAGTCCTACCAAATTCTTTCTATGACACAAATATGGTACAGGTTCCTAAATCAGGAAGAGATAAAACAGAGAAAGAAAATTATAGACCAGTTTCCCTCATGAATTTAAATGCAAAAAATTTAAATAAAATATTAGCCAACAGACTCCAACAACTTATCACAAAAACAATACACTTTGATCAGGTAGGATTTATTCCAGGAATGCAAGGATGGTTTAATATTAGGAAAACCATCAGTATAATTGAGCATATCAACAATAAAACTAGCAGAAACCATATGATTATCTCAATAGATGCAGAAAAGACTTTTGACAAAGTACAACATCCATTCCTATTAAAAACACTAGAAAGTATAGCAATAAATGGAGTCTTCCTTAAAATAATAGGTAGCATCAATTTAAAACCATCAGCAAGTATTATATGCAATGGGGATAAATTAGAAGCATTCCCAATAAGATCAGGAGTGAAACAAGGGTGTCCACTATCACCCCTCTTATTCAATCTGGTACTAGAAATGTTAGCAGTAGCAATTAGAGAAGAAAAAGAAATCAAAGGAATCAAATTAGGCAAAGAAGAGACCAAGCTATCACTCTTTGCAGATGATATGATGATATACTTAGAGAATCCTAGAGAATCAAGTAAAAACTACTTGAGACAATAAATAAATTTGGCAAAGTTGCAGGATATAAAATAAACCCACATAAATCCTTGGCATTCCTGTATATCTCTAATGAAACTCAACAGCAAGAGATAGAAAGAGAAATCCCATTTAAAGTCACTGTAGACATTATAAAATATTTGGGAATCTACCTGCCAAAACAAACCCAGAACCTATACGATCACAACTACAAAACACTTCTCACACAAATAAAATCAAGTCTGACTAGTTGGAAAAATATTAATTGCTCGTGGCTGGGTCAAGCTAATGTAATAAAAATGACAATTTTACCCAAACTAAAATATATTTAGTGCCATACCAATCAATTTACCAAATAACTATTTTTTAGAGTTAGACAAAATAATAACAAAATTTATTTGTAAAAACAAACACTCTAGAATATCAAGGGAATTAGTGAAAAGAAATGCTAGGGAAGGTGGACTAGCTATGCCAGATTTTAATCTGCATTATACAGCAGCAGTCATCAAAACTGCTTGGTACTGGCAGAGGTGAAGAGTAGTGGATCAATGGAATAGATTGGGTGCAGGAGACCCAGCAGCTAATGAATTTGGTAATCTATTGTTTGATAAACCCAAAGACCCCAGTTTTGGGGATAAAAATGCACTATTTGACAAAAACTGCTGGGAAAACTGGAATACAGTGTGGCAGAAACTGGGCATAGATCATTATCTAACACCATATAACAAAGTCAAGTCTAAATGGGTGCATTATCTAGGTATAAAGGATGATATTGTAAGCAATCTGGGAAAGCAAGAATAGTTTACCTGACAGATCTGTGGAGAGGGGAAGACTTTAGGACAAAACAAGAATTACAGAGCATTATAAAATGCAAAATGGATAATTTTGATTACATTAAATTGAAAAGCTTCTGTACAAACAAAGCCAATGTAACCAAGATCAAGAGGGAGGTGGGAAATTAGGAAATAATTTTTACAACTCATTTCTAAAATTTACAGAGAATTGAGTCAAATCTATATGAATACAAGTCATTCCCCAATTGATAAATGGTCAGAGGATATGAACAGGCAGTTTTCAGAGAAAGAAATTAAAGATATCTATAAGCATATGAAGAAATGCTCTAAATCACTATTGATTAGAGAAATGCAAATCAAAACAACTCTGAGATAACACATCTCTCCAGTCAGATTGGCTAAGATGACAAAACAGGAAAATGACAAATGCTGGAGAAGATGTGGGCAAATTGGAACACTAATGCATTGCTGGTGGAGTTGTGAACTTATCCAACCATTCTGGAGAGCAATCTGGAATTATGCCCAAAGGGCTATAAATAATTTCATACCCTTTGACCCAGCAATACCACTTCTAGGGTTATATCCCAAAGAGATCATAGAAAAGGGAGGAAGACCCAAATGTACAAAAATGTTTATAACAGCTCTTTTCGTGGTTGCAAAGAATTGGAAATTAAAGGGGTGCCCATCAATTGGGAAATGGCTAAACAAGTTGTCGTATATGAATGTAATGGAATATTATTGTGCTGTAAGAAACAAGGAGGAGATGGATTTCATATTTACCTGGAGAGGCTTATACAGACTGATGCTGAGCCAGAAGAGTAGAATCAGAAGAAATTTGTATACAACCACAGACACATCATATGTGTGATGACCAACTATGACAGACTGGACTCTTTTCAGGAATGCAATGATATAAGTCAATTCCAAAAGACTCATGAAGGAGAGAAATGCAACATCCAGAGATATAACTAGAAAGAGTTGAGCTTGAATCCTGATGGAAGCAAACTAATTGATCTTTTTCTTTTCATTGTTTGGTTTTATTTCTTCTTCACCATTTTTCATCCCACCTAGTACAATACGCCTTTGTAATTGGACTAATGTCTAATATAAATGTATTTTCAGATTCCATACTGGACTATATGCTGTCATGGGGGGTGGGGGGAGGGAGGCAAAGGAAATTTGAAAATCAAGGAACTATGGAATTGAATCGTGTTAATTGAAACTAAACTAATAAATTAATTTAAAAATAAATAAATTTAGAAAAAGAATTTTGAAATTCTAATTCTATATTTGAATTTCGAACTAAAATACAAGAGGGAAAAGGAACCCAACTTTGAAAAGAATATTATTCCACTTTGGTATTTTAGCCTCCTCAAACAACTCCTATTTCATGTGTCTATAATCAGTCAATAGGCATTTATTAAGTGCTATGGGCATACAAAGCATTGTAATGGGCTCTGAAGGAGCAAAGACAAAGAATGAAACAACCCTTACTCACAAGAAGCTTACATATCAAAAACAAAGCTCATTATCTTGTCCCAAAAACCCTTCTATTTCTGAATTTCCCCTCACTACCTTCAAGTAACCAAGGCTTATAGATTGGGCAGCTAGTGGTTCAGTGAATAGAGTGCCTGCCCTGGAGTCTGGAAGACCTGAATTCAAATTCATCCTCAGCTGTGTGACCCTGGGCAAGTCAGTGAACTCTGTTTGCCTCAGTTCTTCATCTGTACAATGAGCCAGAGAAGGGAATGGCAAACTGTTCCAGTATCTCTGCCAAGAAAACCCCAAATGGCATCACAAAGTGTTGGACATGATGAAAAATGATTAAACATAACTGAAATGACTGAACAGCAAACCTAAGCTCATAAGCAATGCCATCTTCAACTCCTCATTCTCACTCCACATTCCAGGAGAAGAAAGTAGCCAACAATGTCAAGTTCAGGAGCAAGGTCAAGAAAGTGAGGACTGAGAAAAGACCATCACATTATTGAATGAAGAGATTAATTAATTTTAGCAAGCAATGTTGGTTCAATTAAGACTGCAAGGCAATGAGGATGTGAGAACGAAAGGATATTGAGGCAAAGAGGGTAGACTTTTCTTTCCTTTTTTTCTTGTGAGTTTGACTGAAAGAGAGAAAGGAGATACAGGAAAATAACTGAAAGGAATGGTAGGGTCTAGCGGAGATTTCTTGGTTTATTTTTGTTGTTGTTGTTGTTTTTTAATGGGAAGACTTGGCTATGTTTGAAGGCAATGAAGCAAGTTCCAATGGCGAAAGAGAAGTTGAAGATTACAGAGAGAAGACCAGAGGTGATGACTGGGAATAATCTGCTGGAGATGATTGAAGGGAACCGAATCAAAGAGATTATGACAATGTTTATTGTTAACATTTTATTTGTTCCTTCCTTCCTAAAATGCTGTTTAATTCATTATAATGTATATCATTTAAACAAAATCAACAGACTCTTCAAGGCGCTAATGTATTCAAAATATAGAGCCTCTCCCTGGAGTGTTTATACTGTACTAGATACTAATCTATTCTCTCTCATTGACATATACATTTGCTTTGTGAAATTTTGACGTATACTTTGACATATATATTTGCTGTGTGAAACTTCACATCATTCTATTAAGCATATTAAAAAGGCATAATTGATGGGGGCATTGAAATGCACTATGAATAGAGTGCTATTTGTAATATGAATAGGGCTTGTTATAATATTTGTAAATAATACATATTTGTTATAATAGTATAACCTGTCATTTATAATTTGTTAGTTGCACCGAAGGAAAAGAAGTTTAAAGTTTAAAAAAAATACCATATACAAACAGTGAGTAAAAAAAAAAGTTTTCAATGTATTAATTATATGTTATTATTATTATGGATTTAATTACAGATGTCAAACGACGCCAGTAACTTTTATTATTAACATTAATGGAACAGCTATATCCTACCCCAAATTGCAAGGAGGGGAGTTTGCTGTGCGAAGTGAGATATCTTTAGATGGCAAACATGTCTTTTCTACTCATTTTGTATACTTAAAATTGTTCTGATAATAAGACAGCAGTCTATCAGACACCAGGCCCAGGCCCACCAAAAAGTCAGTTCCAAGTAGATGAGGGTTATTGGGAAGTTTTTTGTGACAATCATGAAGATGGGCAGGAGCATCCCAAGGTACTCCCCTTCCCACACTCACTGGCTTTGTTTTTCATCTCACTCCTGAAGAGGAAAGCCCACTCCCCACTAGTGAGACCATGGGTCTGGTATACTCCATTGAGTGATGTACAATTATAAGTTATAAACTGGCTATTCCAAGTGATTTTCTGACCTTTAAAACTAGGATCAAACAGAAATGACAAAATTTTACTTCATCTTGCCTTGAGAGAGGGGTCAGTCTGTAATTTTCAGATCCATATGGGAAAGATTTATACTATCATTACAACACCTCATTTCTTCTCTAACAGTAAATCTCTCTGACTAATGAATATGTAATAATGTATTGAGTTTGAATTTGTATCATTAAGCCCACAGTAATAAAAATATGGGAATGATTTTTTCAAATAAAATCAACCATTTCCTAACTGTTGCATGGTACTCATGGTTAAGTAATCCCTATTGCTCAAGGATTGGTTTTTGTCTTTTATTCTTGAAGATGGCTGTGGCGTCAGGAAAGTGATGCCGTGGCTTACAAGTCAATTGGATTTAAGCAAGGGAGAATTGTGCAAAGTCACCAGCCTCACATTCTCCTCCAGACCCATCCAAGTCCAGTGGCAAGATATAGATCTGGATAATTGGAGATGGCCTCAGATGCCGTGAGGGACTTTGGCCTTTTTTCATTGCTCAAGCTTATCCATTTAAGGAACAGAACAGGTGAACCTTCATCAATAAAGCAGCTCAGAGGGCCTCAAGTACTTGTATGGGTTCCAGGATACTTTCGTATGCAAAATTAACAAAGGAGACAGGAGTAATTATAAATGAAAGAATTAGAGGACATTAGCTGATCTCAGCTTCCTTTTGTAATCCCAACAGTAGTGACTGAATTATTATTTCCACCAAGCAAATTGGGAAGCCAGAAAAGGTTAAACAAGTGACTTCACCTTCCCCATGAAGACCTTTTATAAATGTACTGATGGATTTTTCTAATGCCAATTGTTCTTCTTTTGAAGATATATTTATAGTCTGCTAATATTTTGGATGGTTTGTAGTTCTACTCGTAAAAAGACAGCAATCACTACAGTTACTACAAGACTTTTAGGAATTTAATCCCAGATTTGGTTTCCCCACATTTGGCTACCAGTAAGGATAAAAGTACTGGCTTTACAAAATGCATCTCAAGATGACTTTTAGGATTTGATATACATAACAGCATTCTAACTGCCCACCGCCACCCATTGGGTACAATTTTTTTAAAAGGGGGCGGTGCAGCTGGGTGACACAGGATAGAGTGTCAGGCCTGGAATCAGAAAGATCTAAGTTTCCTGAGTTCAAATCTGGCCTCAGATCCTTACTAGCTATGTGACCCTGAACAAGCCATTTAACCTTGTTTGTCTCAATTTCCTCATCTGTAAAATGAGCTGGAGAAAGAAATGGCAAACCACTCCAATAGCTTAGCTAAGAAAACCACAAATGGGGTCATGAAGACTCATATGACTGAAAAATGACTGAATAACAAATTTCTTTTTTAAGAATATAGCTAAAATTTGTACTGAGAGTGAACTTAAGTTGACTGATGTTGCCCCTAGTGCACTCATACTCAATGAGAACACTGAATAAATGAGTATGGCTGAGCTCGATGGAAGGCTTTTGTGGGACTCCATGGCAAATAGATCTTCTGTTAACAGAGAAGATCATGCTAACTCTATTGTTTTTGTTCCATTGTTCTCAATTATGTCCAACTCTCCATGACCCCATTTGGGCTTTTCCTGGCAAAGATACTGCAGCGGTTTGCCATTTCCTTCTCCAATGCAAAGTATAGTCAAGTGCTAATGAAAAAACAAAGTAAGTATTAGAAGTTCTTCCTGGACCACCAAGAATGATCTATATCAGGATCACCATGCTCTTTAATCCCATTAGAGGAATTCATTCCAGGTATTAGTAACCACCAACATTGTTGTCTACCACCAACATACCAGATGTGCATCGTAATGGAAAATCCTCTCCACTGGGATGCCTTTTATCCCTTTACTCTCCATCCTGTACATTGACTACATAGCCCACCCCCTTTGTAATAAGGACTTCTCTCTTTACCCTGCACCCTGCATCATTGTATCCTACCAGAACTAAGGAGAAAGAATACCAGCATGGGTACACCAGTCCAACTCCATACCATCTAAGTCCTCTATCCCTAAACCAATAGTTCTCAAACTTTTGGATGGATCCTTTTATACTCTTTAAAGTTAATGAGAACCTTCCCCCAAAGATTTCTTGTTTAGCAAGACTGTATTTAAAAATATTTACTTACTAGAAATAAAAACAAAATGTTTTAAATACTTATTTATTAAATTAAAAATAAATGCATGACATTAACATAAATTATGTTTTTATGAAAAAAAATATTTTTAAACAAAAAAGTAAGAAGGATGGAATTTTTCAAAAAATATTTTGTAAATCTCTTTAATATCTGCCTTAACAGAAGACAGCTGGATCCTTGAAACTACTTCTGCATTCAAACTATTTGTATTATATTGGTTTGGTTTAAGTAAATGATGAAAATTTGTCCTCAAAGAGATATGTAGTTAGAATTTTCATGGGCAAATAACATCTTAGTATTATTATGAAAATATTTTTCAACTCACAGATTACCTGAAAGAGTGTCAGTACCCTATACCATGTAGCAAGCAAAGATTTGAACTGGAACTTGTTCCCTGGATCCCCAATCCAACCTGGGTCTCCCTCTACCCCAACTTAATCTCACTGCCCATTGCCTTTTAGCTTTCCCCCTTGTCCAACAGGTTCCAGATATGTGACCAGAGCCATCTGTCATCCCAAAGCTAATAACATCCAAGGTTCTTTCCTTTAGTTCTTGCTCCAAGGTACCCAAGTGCTGACTTGATACAGTTATCTATCAAGAGATTAGATACCATTGAATAAGACTGAAAGAGCTTCAAAGGGGAAATCTACAAGCAGAGAGAGATCACTCTATTTTTCCCCTTTTTTGACAGTAATGCCATTTTAGAATACTTCAAGGTAAATTGCAGTCACATGGAGCTCATGTCCTTTGCTTCCTTTACATAAATCTGTGGACAAGGTCAATCAAAAGACACTCTGTCCCATCTTTGATATTAAAGGCCAATGACAGACTGCAGATTAACACCTCTCTGTCCCCTTTCCTAGACAACAAATCTCCCCCAAGGCAAGTGAGAGGCTGGTCGTGAATCCAATATGATTTGGTATCCTCATCTCTCTCTATCTATTTCTGTCTCTGTCTCTCTGTGTCTCTGTCTCTGTCTCCTCTGTGTGTGTGTCTCTCTCTCTCCTCTCTCTGTCTCTCCTCTCTCTCTCTCCTCTGTCTGTCTCTCTCACACTCCTCTCTCTCTGTCTCTCTCTCCCCCATCTCTCTGTCTCTCTCCCCCCTCTGTCTCTGTCTTTGTCTCTCCTCTCTCTGTCTCTCACTCTCCTCTCTCTTTCTCTCTTTCTCTCTTTCTCTCTGTCTCTCCTCTCTCTCTCTCTCTCTCTCTCTCTCTCTCTCTCTCTCTCTCTCTCTCTCTCTCTCTCTCTTTCTCTATCTCTTTCTCTGTCTCTCTGTCTCTCTCTGTCTCTGTCTCCTCTCCCTCCCTCCCCCTCCTGCTCTCTCTTCCACCTAGGATCAAATATCCAAACTGTTTCCTATACATTCTTCCTTCACTACATTTCTTGTATATACTTCTCTCCTCTGCCGCTGCTGCCAGGAGAAGCCTTCCTCACCTCAAGCTTAGATTACTACAGTAGCCTCACTTGTGTCCCTACTCAAGTCTCTTCCTGTTCCACTCATCTGTCAAACTGCTCTTCCTTAAGTACAACATCACCTCCCTAATAAGTTCCAGTGGCTCCTTATCCCTTCCCTGATCAAATATTTTATATTTGCTCTTCAAAGCCCTTCGTAGACTCTGTTTGGCAAAGTCCTCCATAACTTGGACCCCTTCAACCTTTCACCCTACTATGTGGTCTGTGATCCAGGGGCACTGGCTTCCTTGCTATATCACAAGACCCTCCATCTCCTGCTCTGGGAAGATGGCTTTCCCCCATACCTGTGGATTGCTCTCATCATTTCCACCTCCTGGCCTCTCTGGATTCCTTTAACTCACAGCTAAAATTCTACCATTTACAAAAAGTCCCAGACCCTCTTAGTATCCATGCCTTCCCTCTGAGATTTGTGAGTAGTTTGCTGTTACCTTTCTTTGCATCCCCAGTGTTTGGCACTATGCCTGGAACACAAAGGAGCTTAATAAATGCTTATGGACTGGTTGACTGAACACAAGCTAAGGCAAGTATTACTTGTTCTACAAAAGGTCAGGGCCTTGATGGACTGCACAGTCAATATGGGTCAATGGTGTGATGTTGCAGCCCAGAACACTAATGAGATCTCAGTCCACATTGAGATGGGCATTGTTCCCAGGAATAAGGAAGTAATGGCCCCATTGAACTCTGCTCTTGCCAGACTCCCTCTGGAAAACTCTGTTTGGTTCTGGGAACCACAGCCTAAGGACAATGACAAGTTGAAGGGTATCCAGAGAAGGGTAACCAGGCTGGTGAAGGGCCCTGGGTTCACATCACATGAAGATTGACTGAAGCAACTGAGACTGTTTAGCCTGGAGAAGAAAAACTCATAGTGGGCCTTCTAGTATTTGAAGGAAAGTATGGAGAGGAGAATATGAAGGAGAGATCAGCTTGTTACATTTGACCCCAGAAGGCAGACAAGGAATGATAGGGGAAGTTGGAAAAATCCTGATAATATTTAGAACTGTGAAAAAGTGAAAAGGACTGACTCCAGAAGGGGTATGTCATCTCCACCTTGGAAGTCATCAAGCAATGGCTAGATGACCAATTGGCAAACATGTTATAGTGGGGATTTCTTTCATGTATGGGCTGAGCTAAGTGGTTGGTGAGATCCCTTCCAATTCAAATGTCTGATTTCTGTAAACTTAATGTCAATGAGGACTTGCATATAAAGGTTACGGTAGCAGTCCTTAAAAATGGGTTGACTTTTAGATAGGTATATATGTGTTCTATTGGATTGGTGAACTTCATGAATAAATGGGTCCTGACAGCTATGAAGCATTTATATTTACCCATTAAAACAGTAATAGTTCTCTGGATAGATTCTATTGATTCAGTATTATCTTCTATGCTTTTATATTAGTGGGGGGAGGGAAGACATCAACTCCACTAAAATTACCCTCTTACTGAATTTTGAAGGGCAACAAATCAAAGCAGGCAAGACTTTCCCTTTGATCAGGGTACACAGGTCATGAGAAATTTCAAAAAAGAGAGAGAGTGTGTTGGCCCCTGCTGATGTGACCATAGCATAAGAAATATCACTGTGCCATGAGACGTTCCTAGGATTTTTAAAGTGAGCAATAGTCTTCCCATTATTCCAGCTTCTGACTCATGGTTTCATTCCCTGGCAACCAGGAACAACTCTCAAATCATCTGTGACTCCTACATGTTTGTCACCTGGGACAAAGATGTTCAAGGACAGTGCCATGACAACCACACCACCCACTCAAGCACTTGAGTTCATGAGAGAAAATGAAAACCCTGAAAAGAAGCAAGGAAGATAGAGGCTTCCTGGGCCTTGTTTCCAAGTAATTACCAAAATGACTTTAGCACAACACTTCTGGAGAATGAACAGTTTATAATTTACAGGAGGCAGAAGGAAAATGCCCCTGAATAAATAAAAAAATGTAAAGCAGTGCATTTAAAGCACCTCCCAAGCCACATATTACGACAAGGAAATTTGATTTCGATTCTCTCGTTTTTCAAGCTGAGCAGCTCAACAGTATAGTTCACCTTTGGATTATTTAATTGATTTTAAGCAGACATGGGCTCAGAAGGCTATGGAAGTTTATACTTGGGGCTGAAAGAGGCCTCTGAGGTCATCCAATGCAACCTTCTCATTTTACATATTACTGAGGCCAGGAAGACTTTAAGTAAGCTCTCTAAGGTCACATAGGTGGTGGCACTGCTGAATTTAAAGTAAGGTTGTACTTTGACCCCAATTTCAGTGCTCTTCCCACTAACCAGTCCTTGGTTTGCCAGAGAGGTAATCCTTTCCTATATGACCCTTTAATATTTTTCCTATTCAGGCTTTCTCTAATGATTTTAAGGAAAAGAAGTTAAAAGGAGAAAATGACTTTATCCAGGGTGAAAATGGCAAAGACAGATGCTATTTACCTAACTCTCAAGTAAAAATCTCAAAAAGGCAGAAGGAAATTGAACTCTTCCCTGGTGATGAAGTGAGTAAGTGTCTATGACTTAACCATGCCAGATTGTGTGTGTGTGTGTGTGTGTTGTTCTAATGAAGAGGGAAGAATATTCTTTTGGCTAGACAGTGGCAACATTATGCCCAAGGAAAACTTGCCAGCTGTGACATGGGTAGAATATATCACTTTCTGCTGTCAAGTGAAAAAAACTTTTAAGTTTTTACTTATATGAGTGAAGCTGAAATAGATGCTATTACCTTCCTTCTACTGTAAAATACTTTTTTGAAATTACCTTTTGCTATTGTTTCCAAAATAACTTCCCTACTGAACAAAGTAGCTTGCTTTTTTAAAAGTAAAAGAGAATTTCTTGTAATTAAAATGACCTATTCTATATATTTTGATAACCCTCTAACCCTTGTTTGGTTAATCATTCTTCTATTAGCCATACCTGTGAAAAGTAAATGATCTAGTCCTCTTCTGATTTTTTCAGTGGGGTGCTCTATAATACTCAGAATGAATATCCATTTTGAGCTCACTATGATATGTGATGTAACATATTGATCTAAACCTAATTTCTGCCAAAGTGATTTCAAGTTTTCCTATAAATTCTTGTCAAAAAAGTACTTTTCCCGAAATAAGTACAACCTTTTCATGTTTATCAAATATGGGATTTCTGAATATCTGATTCCTCTTTATTTAGTCCATTGTACTGACCTACTCTTCTATTCTTACTTACTAACAGATAGTTTTGATGATTACTACTTTTTTGTAGGCAGCTTTATGGCTCACTGGGTAGAATGCTGGGACTGGAGTCAGGAAGGCTGAGTTCACATCTGGCCTCAGACACTTACTAGTTGTGTGACCCTGGGGAAGTCACTAAACTTGTGTGCTTTAATCCACTGGGGAAACAACTGTCAAACCATTGCAGTGTCCTTGCCAAGAAAACCCCATGGACAGGATGGTCCACTGTGTCACAAAGAATAAAATGTGACTGAGCAACAACTTTCTTATGGAAAGTCAGGAAGTATTATTCCTCCTTTCTTTTTGACATTTTGTCATTCTTTCTCTTGACATTATAGACTTTGTTCCTGCAAGAGAACTTGGTAAATACTTTATCTGGCTCCATAAAACCTCCCTCTTGCTAGTTTAATTTCCATATCACTAAATCTAATTTAGGTAGTATCATCATTTTAAAAATTATACTGGCGTAGCCCAATGATAAGCACTAAATAGCCCTCAAGTTGATTTGCTTTAAAGAATGTTTTGTAGTTTTATTCATACAGATATTCTCTCAGTTGCTTAAGTACTTTGTAGACATCTTGAATGGGAGTTCCCTTTCTATCTTTCCCTCCTGGATTTTGTTATTGTTGTGGTAGCATCTTTGTTGGACTTACCCTCCCAACTCTGACCCCTACTCCCACTGATAAGTTGGGTGTCATAGAGTAGCTGACTCCTCCCTTCAAAAGTTTTCAGGGTTCCCAAAATCAATTGGGAATGGTTTCTTATACTGTAACTCATGAGCCCCTGGGTGCTGTGCTCCCCACTGATTATAAAAAGCAGCTAAAATTAATTGGCTTTTAGAAAAACAGATTAATGTGGCATAGTAAGAAGAGCTGGTTAAAAAAAACATCCCCCACCACCAAGTCTGGGATATTCTCTCCAAAAAGTCCATATTAAAGCCAAAGGAAAGGGAGCTTAGGCTCAGAGAGCACCTGCACCAAACAGGTAACATAACTCCTAGGTGGATGGAAGTCCTTGTCACCCTTCCTGGAGTATTCACTAATTCCCCCTGAGGTATTTGCTCATTGTTGGGTGTGGTCCCTTGTAGGGTTTCAAAACTGCAATTCTCTCCTACCCAAAGAGCTCATACTCCCTGAATCAGCCTTTACTCACCACATCCAGTTTGTTCTCACTTCCCAATGCATACACTGCCATCATCCCCTGCTTTTCCAGGAACAATTTGCAAAGTTCAAGAAGTCATAAAGAAGGGGTGGGGGACGCCTTTGGGCTTCTCATCATGCCATCAGGAACCTCACTATCCTACCAAAATACATCAACCTTCACACTCCTCATCATTAGAACTCTGCCCCCAGGACCTCTCTGACTGGAGAGTGGAGTGGAGAGCTTCTCCTAAAACTAGCATTTAAGGGAAGTTGCCAAGGTCAGTCACCTCTTCATTCTGCACTGCATTCTATCCTTCCCTGGCACCAGATACCTCTCTTCACCACCACCCCCTTTCAGCTTCTCTTTATGTGCTCTCTTCCCCAAGTAGATTGTATGTTTCTTGAAGGTAGGGGCTGTATTTTTGTATCCCACAACCCCAGCACTTAGCACAGTGACTGGGATGTAGTAGGCACTTAAAAACTATTTCTTGACTGACATCTGCTGTCATTCAATGATCCAAACTTCTCCCAAATTTACTAAAGACTTTCTCATACCTAATTACATTTTGGATTGATTGATTCTATAACTAAATCAGAGAGGTATTCTCTCATCTGATAGAAATATTGGGAAATGGAGTGTTTTATAGTTACATCAACTTAGGGTAAGGAGTATGGGACACCCTTATTATATGGGAATGCTATTGGTGATTCTGGGTTTATTTTGAATGATTAAATGAAAAAGCATTTCCCAAGTGCTTACTATGTACCAAACAGTGTGCTAAGGGTTAAGGGTACAAAAAAGGAGACAGTCCTAATTTGGGGACACATTTTTAAAAAGTTTGGCTGCAGAGTGGATGGAAAGCAGGACGACAGGTGACAGACAACCTTGGTGGTAATAAGGGTGCACCAGCAAGTCAGATGACAGAATCCAGGGGACTAGAAGGCCAAGCAAAAGGACAGAGAGTAAGGAATGGTGGTCTACCATTTCCTTTGAAAGGCTGGTAGCTGATAATTTACAGCCCATCCAAATGAGCGATGTTGAGGATAAACATCATATTGTTCCCACAAACCACCCCAACCAATGGCATCTAGGGAGCCCCCACTGGTGGTTCTTCCAATTCAACCAGGCCCTTACCGTACTGTAGTTTCTTTGATTATTCATATCTATTATAGCAGTTTGTACTTAAGCCAATGTCAAGAACAAATAGGGAAAGTATTTTCTTTACCTATGTTTTTGCCTTTAACTTTCTCTTGTCTTATTAATAATGCTAGCATTTGTAAAAACTATGTCAAATAACAGTTGAGACAGGGACATATCCTTACTTTACTCCTTTATTTACTTCATTTTATTTTATTTTATTTACTCCTTTATCATGAGGAAAGATTTTCCTATGACATAACACTAGTGTTTGGTTTTTGAGACAATTTTTTCTAATTTTTTGTAAAGATTCTTCTATGCCTATGCTTTGTAGGGCTTTGCACAGAAATAAGTATTATGGTTTGTCAAAGGCTTTTTGGCATCGATTGATAAAATCATGCAGCTACAATTTTTTTCATTGTTCTCCTAACCTACTTTGTCAGAATAAATCCAGCTTTATCACAATGAATCCTTTTTTGATGATGCTATATCTTATGTCAATATTTTTCTTATAATTTTAAATCAATTTTCATTTATATTATTGGTCTATAATTCTCTTTCTTTACATTGTCTTTGCTTATTACAATTATATTTACCACAAAAAATTTTTGCAGAAGGTGTTCCCTTTCAATTTTTGAGAATCATTTTTGTAGTGTAGTTATCATTTTTTTTTTTTAAGTTTTGTACAATCTAGCTGAAAATCCATCAGGATTAGGAGGTTTGATCTTTGGTAATACCTTTGCATCTCAGTTGAATTCTTTTTCCTAAATTGGAATAAGGATTCTACTACATGTCTTGGTCATTTGGAAATTTTGTATTTTTGTTGACAATCTTCCATTTCTCTTAAATTCTCAGGATTTGGAGGAGGGACATAAGTGCACATAGGTTCTGAGAATTCTTTTCATTTATCTTTTGCTGTGATTTCACTTGTTTATGTTTTCCCCCCACAGTTTGATCTTCCTCTCCTCCTCCTTTTAATCAAATTACCTTTTTTCCTATTTTTTGGTCTTTTCAAAGAATTAATTTTTCATGGTTTATTTATTATTATTACTATGGTCTTTAGAATTTCTAATGATTTATTTCTAATTTTTTCTTTTGTAATTATTTTGATCCTGTTTAGCTCATTTTAAGTTGTACATTCAGTTCATTATTTATTGTTTTTCTATTACTTCTTATTTCTAATATTCACATTCTGGTCTCTTCACCTGGCCTAGCTTGCCTGCAGAAGAAAGAGAGAGATGCCATTCTCTTGGTTCTCCCTATTGATTTCCTCCTCAGAGTGACTTAATGCCCTGAGAGAATTCTACCCTAAGGACAAACTCCTAGAGATGCTGATAACCTACTGAACACATTCCTCAAAAATTAACAAACTCCCACTGGTCACATACTCCCCATCCAAGTTATTTTGAACACATGGCTATCACTCACTAGACTTCATTCTCTATCTCCAAACTGTTTGGTCTCCTATTCCAATCCCCCTCAATTCAACTCCTTCCAATGTATCACTTTAAATCTACCTACCACTTCTATTGTGCTTTCTGGGATTCCTACTCCATAAGTAAGAAACTTACTTTCATCTTAAATCTTTTCTCTTCCTTTCTTACTCCTTCCTTCTTCTGGCTTTCACTGAGATCTGGCTGCCCCCACCCCTCTAGAACATAGCTTCCCTGGCCACTCCTTCAAGCACTGGTAGTATTTTCATTCATCCTCCCTCTCTATCTCCCACAAGCCTCACCCAATCACTGGGTGAAGTAGAAAAGATAGAATCTTTCTTGTTCCTCTTGCTATTTCTAGGTCTCTCCCTATAAGCATCACTCAATAACTTCTCCTCTTTTGTGATTTACTCAGTCTATATCTACAAACAAATTAAAATTCTTGTATCTATTACATCGTGACCTCTAGGACTCTCTCTTTCCACAACAAATGTAATGCCTACTAGTCTTCTTTTTCACTTCCTCAACTCCTCTCATGCTAGATACTTTAACATGCACAATGATACCCCCTCAGACACTCTGACCACCCAGGTCCTCCAGTCTCCATCAGCTGGTGGATGAGATGGTCATCACCCTGATTTTTCTGTCATCCACAAAGGCACCACTTCCATGTTCATGAACTCTGAAATTCTCGTGTCTGATTACAATCTATTGTCATTCCATGTCTTCCTCTGCCTTGCAGCCCCAAGGATGTCCTTCATCCTCACTGTGGCCTCCAATCCCTTCCATTCTGCAGGTTTTTCCCCAGCTACCTCTTCTCCCCGTCCCATCTTGGCCCCTTTAGTGAACCCATTCAGTTATACACTGTCCTCATCTCTGGAATTCCATTGCCCATTTATCCTACTGTTGATGTAGCCCTGCTAAGCTTTGACTGTGGATAGCTCCCATGACTCTTACAAAATCCCTTCACTCCTGTGCATGTGCTGTTGAACAAGGCTTGATAAAATCATGGAACCATGCTGAATGGATACATTACGCATTTATGTTACAGAATTTTAACTGGGCCCTAACTGATGCTAGGTAATCCTTGTACGAGCCCCTAATTGACTCACTATCCTATTCACTACAGTGACTCTTCCATACCTTTTCATCCCTCCTCAAACTGCCCATAGCTGGCTCTCCCCTCACCCTCTAAACTGAGAATGCTGCCTTATATTTCACTGGTCATTTGTCATTAGCCCCATCTTTCTTCCTCCTCTTCTCAATTACTCAGGTGCCTTCTACTACTACCCCCTCCTTCACTCCTCTCTCATAGAACAAGGTAGCCATACTTTCTTTTGCCAAAGAAAGTATGCATGAGGGATTCCATTCCAGCCTGCCCCTCTGACAGATTGTACCCATGCTCTCATTTGATCTCCAATTTCTCCCCATCTACTGCCTACAAACATGCTCAAATTAAAAAAATAACACTCACTTGTTCCATCCAACCCTACTAGTTATAGTCCCATTTCTCTCCTCCCTTTTGTAGCTAAACTCCTTAAGAAGACCATTCACAATTGGTGCCTCCACTTCCTTTTCTCTCACTTTCTTCTTAACTTTCTACAGTCTGTATTCTGACCACATTATTCAACTAAAACCAATCTTTTCTGAGTGACCAATGATCTCTTAGTTGTCAAATCTTATAGCATCTTCTCAGTCCTTTTTGACTTCTCTGTAACCTTTGATGCTGTCAATCACCATCTTCTTTTTGATATCCTCTTCTCTCTAGGTTTCAGTGATACTACTCCACCTTGTCTCTTCTCTGACCTCTCTGCCCACCCCAACTCTGTCTCTTCTGATGGATCCTCATCTAGGTCATACCTGTTAACTGTGGGTGTCCCAAAAGGTTCTTGACCCCCTTCTCTTCTCCCTCTCTATCAGGAGACAGAGAGGTGGAGAAAGAGTGAATGATCCTTAGGTCCAGATCCTCCTGGCAAACACAAACTAGTAAAACAAGGATGGTGAATTACTGAACCAAAGGTGTCCATTGCCATTTTTTCTCTATAATATAGTGGCATACTGGACTTGAAAAGGAAGACAAACTCATCAGGAGAAATAGTGAGTAAGTACTGGGAAATAAAGTCATTCTTCTGAGAAAAAACGAGAGGGAATGAGTCCCTCCTGAGCCCTCTATTACCCCTCCCCGCCATCATGTGCAGACAGGACCCTCAAGCTATGGTTTGATTGACGGTTTGCCTTGCTTATCAGTGCCACCTAGTGGTTATAAATAGGGGCTTCTTGGGAAAATATTTTCCTTTTTTTTTTTTTTTTAAAGACTTGTTCCTTTGTTTTTCCATGGTTGTTTCAGTAATACTTACTTGGGAGAAAAATTATTTTTATTTGCTCCTGATTATTTTAAGATTCATGGAAAATTTATTTTATTTTTTCTAGTTTTTTCCCTTAAATTTCATTTTCCGTTTGATTTTATAATCATACATATTTATGGAAATACTTTCTTATTTCTGGTTCACTGAAGTTTTACAATGTGATATCTTTAAAATCCTATTTAGATTAATTTTCATGTTTTTCTTCATCCCCGTAAGTATTTCCATCTATCATAATCAATCTATTACATTCAAATGACAAATATAAATACAAAAATCCATTATTCAACATTGTTAATAATGTAGTTAAGTCCAAATGAGAGCATACATATCTGTCACTCATACTGAATAGACTTCTTTTAAGTAGCAACATACCAGTTGTTGGTAAATGAAGGTGATCTTGACTTGCTATTAATTACATACTATTTTCTTTGGCTAAGGCAATAAGTATTTGTATTTAATATTTTAAAATTTCTGTTCATATGAATTTGACAAACAATAAAAATTTCCACATATAAAGAACCAAAAAGGAGAACTGTATGTGAAGCCACAAATAGATTATGTATACTTTGGTTTTTGTAAGTCTATAATAAATTCAACACAGTTTAAAGCTGTCTTGCTTATCTGTATATCCCTCTGAACTGCCTTCTGATCTCTTTTGTAAATTAAAAAATACTTTCATGAATCCTTTTTCTGTCTTCTTTTTTATTTTAGGTGGAGGGGCATGATCATCCCCAAGTCCTCTTCCCCATACATTTTTTTGCTTTACAGAATGATCTATTATAACGAATAGTCAAATAAGATAAATCCACACATTGGTCCAGTAAGAAAATGTGTCTTATTTGGTATCTTTACTCCATCATGTTTCTGTCAAGAGTTTCTTGCTTCATCCTTAGTCACATGAAGTCATGGATCAGCTCAGTTCTTGAATCTTTCAAAGTTGATTGTCTATGTTGTATATTCTATATTGTAATTTTAGAATAAATTGCAAAATTGTAACACTGAATAAATTATTTTTTAGAATTTTCTCAATCCATTCTATATCCAAAAACTGTTATTTTTGTACAAGTGGGTCATTACCCTCTTTCTTTTATTTCTTTTAAATATGAGCTTAATAGTGTTATCTCTGGATCAAAATAACAATTAAGTAATTTTGGGGGGTGTAGTTCGGAATTGCTTTCCAAAATGGCTGAACCAGTGCCTAGCTCCACCAAGAGTGAAATGTGCCTCTTCTTCCACAATCTCTCCACCATTGTGATTATCCTTGGGCGGGGGGTAATCTTTGGCAAGTTGATTAGTAGGACCTTAGAGTTATTTTAATTTGCATTTCTCATTATTAGTGACTTAGAGCTTGGTCTGAAAGCATTACTACCTGCTTCATGCTGCTCTAGACTCTTTAACTCTAAGTGTTTCTTTCAAGTGGCCTTCTCTGATAAACAATCAGATTCCTTTTTAATATATTTTACATTCCTTTTATTTCATGGGTGATTTTTAAAAAATTCATACTCACAACTATGGTTCTCAGTTATGCATTTCCTTCCATCATGTCCTCTTTTATTTTTTTCTTCTATAGCAAATGGAAGGTGATGAAAATGGAGTATGGTCATCACTAGTGATCCCTAACTAAAGCAACCTGCTTCTACTCAGTTGACCATCTTTCCTTCCCTTCTTGCAAACCTTACTTTCTTGTTCTTACCCTTTCCATCTTTGCTCTTAACCTACTCTACGTGACTCTACCTCTAAAATTAGTTTGTTTTACTTGTGACTATTCCCTTCTAAACCTAAATCAACAAGTTTCAGTCTCCCCACCCCCACCCAGACCTGCTCCCTATCTGAGGACAGAAGAATCTTCGGCTTTAAGAAGCAAAGGGAGAACCTCAGCAAAGAAATTATGGTCCAAACTATGGTCAAAAATAGAAACCTCTAGGTGGATGGGACTAAGGCTAGTTTTTCTATGTCAGAAATAGACATCTTATTTGTGGGTGAGGGAGAGACCATATTCCCTATGTCAGTAATTGAAGCCACACCCTTGAATGAAGGGAAGGTCAGCTTTTAGGTCAGACAGACAAACATCACCAGGGTTAAGTCCAAGTTTAGGGATATTCTAAGAGAAGCCCATTATAGGACCAAATTAAGAATTTTCTCATGAAAGGTTCCGAGCTGTCCTGGAGGACAATTATGGGAAACTTGGATCACCCATGTGTAATAAACACTACTGTATTGGTTTGCTGAGGAAAGAGAAATATGTTGATGGAAAGTTTAGGTGAGTAGTTTTGATATTTGTACTAAGTCTTATAAAGGCCATAATGTCTAACATCTCATGGCAATTATCAGTTTCAAGAGTCAATTGAGAAATAGTGAAAGTCCATGGGAAGTATTGAACATAATTATTCACTTAACTGTTCAGTATAAAGGAAAAAGACAAATGAGTTTATGACTCAGGTAGCTGCCAGTTAAAGAGACAGATTCACAGAAAAGCTGTAACAACTGAGGATGTGGATATGGTAAGATTATAGTAAGTGAATGGAAGTATGGACTATATTCAGGAGGTAGAAGCAATATTTATCACTCTCCAGTCACAATTGATTTTTATCATATTTCACTTCATTGATGAATAAGGTCTACAGGAGGCAATTGCCAAGATTTCCCAATGGGAAGCTCCACTCTCAAGCAGTTTGGAAACAACTTTTCATATACAGGCTACAGAAGCCAAAGGAGGCTTCCATACTGAAAACACAGGTTCAAAAGCAGAAACCCACAAGAAGGATATAAAGGTCAAGGAAATGGAGGCCATGGAGGCTGGAAATAAAAGTAACATCATCGAAACACAACCATAGATGGGACTTTAACCTTTTGTTAAAATTTTAGATAATATAATCATATAAATGTTCGATTCACTTGCCAAGAGAAGGCAGACTTGATCCTGTTGAACATGAAAGCTGCTGAATCTGCACGGGTAAATGGAGATATAAACAGAAAAGGTCATTTCAAATCTGAAAAAGGTAAGTACAACCTCATCATCAAGGCCTTTTGGGATCATTCCACCTGGGCTCAGATGAAATTATCAGGAATATCATGATAGGGATATCTGTGTTTGACTTAGACTAGATTCTGCTGACAGCCCTTCTAATTCTCAAATTCTATGATTCCATGACCCTGCAATAAAGTTAATGGTGAAGATTGAGAATGGCAGATGCACTGCTATTCTGGACAGTCAAACTCAAGTTATCATCATAACCCAATCTTTTGGAGACATCTTGAAGAAATTATCTTTATGATAATTTATCTATGAAAGCACTGTGCCTTGATGGACTTACCCATACCTGAGTTCCATCAGAGAAACATAAGATTCCTAAAGAATTAATTGGCATCAAAAAGAAGTTGGACAACATGGCTCTCATGTGAGAAACAGAGAACTTATTGGAACCAATTCCAGTCTGTTCAAAATAATAACAGGATACTGAAAAATACAAGCTGGGACCCAGTATCTACACACTTGTATTATCCATGCAACCTGTGAAGAAACATATATATGACAATAGTAGCAAGTTATGAGACCATGGAAATCAAGAAAACATTGGCCACAACCTCAGAAGTGGCTCCCAAGAATTTTTGTTTTGATCATTCACTAGTATTAAAATAATAGAAGTATCTATTGATACAAAAGTGCAGCAAGGGAACAAATATGCAGGAATCAGATATGTGAAATGTGCGTTAGGTATCCTCAAGAGGTTATTTCCAAAGTTTGCTCCAAACTTTTAATAATAATACTAAGATATTTTCATTTCTAATATGGCAAATATTAAGCAATATAAACCATATAAGCAAAAGCTTTTGGGGGGGATCCTCAATAACTTTTAAGAGTATAAAAGGATCCTGAGTCCCAAAAGTTTAAGAACCCTTACTCTAGGGTTCTTAACCTGAAATCCATTGATTAAGTGTAAAAAATTATAGCTTTATTTCCATTGGCCTCTAACTAAAATTTAACATTTTTATTAGTTATTATTGTAAGCAACTAACCATTATTCTAAGATGTCCATTAACTTAACCAAATTGCTCATGGGGTCCATGACAAAAGTGGGTGGAAGCAGTTAAAGGCCCCTGTCCTAGAGTTGGTCTTTCAACTTAAGTGCCAGGTTTACAAATTCAGCCTCTACCCATGTGTAGTCATAGTCCTTCTGACTTGGCAGATGCCCCAAGACCATGCAAATCACCAAACACTGCTCTGCTGACCATATGCATTGCTGAGATGGTACTTATCTACCCAAGCTAAGGGAACAAGTATCTTTATTGAATATCCTTTCTATGTCATGGCTAAATAAACTCCATTTTGTTAACTGTGAGATGACTTTCTCATTTCATTCTAACACCACACCTAAACTATCAGGGGACTAGTCTGAGTCAGATCTACTCCTAACGCCACTCCAGGACTCTGCATGTGGGATGGACTCACACCCTTTTGCTGAAGAGGGAATTACCAACTAAAATCTCTCCAGTAAGATGGAGGCCCCATTAGGACTTTTCATCTCCCCTTTCACTGAGCCATGCAGAACCCTGGGCATTTTCATCTGTCCTGATACTGGACCCTGAAGATCCCTGGGTCTTTCCATCTGCTCTAAAACAGAACCTTCCTACATGTAACGTCTCCCCCAATTAGAATGCGAACTCATCCAAGCAAGCTGCACATAAATAGAGATTAATAGTTTCACATGAAATTCTCTTTTCCTATTGTACTTTCAATATGGAAATGTTTCTTTTACTTTCTTGAGGTTCATTAAATTCAGAATAAAAAAATAAAATTTTAAGCATGATCTCCTTGAGAGTAGGGACTGTTTTCTCAGTGCATAATAGCAACGCAGAACGTGCTTAATGGGTGTTTTGTTTTGTTTTGTTTTGTTTTTTAAATTAAGTAGGTTGCAACATATAACTAACAAGGAACTCTTAAGGACAGAAATAAAGGATGTTATGGAGGAATTTAGTGAGAAGAAAAGTAAATGAGCTGACCATGTGCAGGAGGTAGGAATGGCAGGCAGATACCTAGATTGTTCCACTAATATCTTTGCAAAAATGAGAAAAAGTGAGGAAATCCTCCAAAACTATGGGTAGACCTTCTGTGGTGGGCTTAAAATGGATAAGACGGGCTCAGATCTGAACCATTGTTCAGAACTCCCAAATCAATAAGATCATAGATATATTTGTATATTCATTCATTCAATCAATCAACAAATAGAAAAATGCTGAGTCTCCTAATATATGGCAGGATAACAATGAGAGCAACAAAATTAACAAAAAGGGTGAAGGGAGGTATGCAAAGACCTGGAAAACAAATTTATTTATGTCACAATTAGGTTTACGTCCAGTCCCGTTCACAAAATCCCCACCAAAGTGGATAAACAGTGTCACAAATTGATTTATTTTTCCCTGTGCCAAAAATGGAGTCTATTCAGATGTAAAGTCATTCAACAATAATTAAGATGCCAGATCAGAAATAAAGTAAACATTAACTTAAAAATAAACCCATCTTCAACTGAGGTTCCAAGAATCAATTCTATTTCCATAAAATTGCTTCATGGTTGACTTTGATTTTAGTAATTAACTAGATGAATATAAATTATGGGAATCATTTAAAATTATTTTCTAATTATAGCTATTGTATGGAATTTGATGACTTTATAACTGAATCTTACCATTTCATTTGTTACAAAATTCTATAAGGATTTCCTAGACCATTTTTTCTTTAAACCATAAATTTAAAGACTACCTTTTATAATCTCTAGTAGATAAAACTGAGCAAAAGAACATACTAAAGCATTGGAAAAAATCAATTTCTAAGTAAAAAAAATAACATTTTCTATCACAGCTCAGTCCAGATTAGTATGAATAAAGGCTTCCCTGTAGTGGCATGTATTTGACTTTGCACTGTTCTAAGATATAATTATGTAAATATGGCCATTGGTTCCAGTCCAATGGAAATATACAGTGAAAACTCAAATTAATTCTATCACTTTGGGAAGATGCATTATTCACACTAATTAGGACCCAGCTGCAATTGCAGCATGTATATGAATTCGCACTTTTTGAAAATACAATTATGTGAAATGTTGTAATTGGTTCTGGCCCAATGAAAATACACAGTACAAATTTGAATAACAGGACCACTTCACAGGATACATTATTTATACTAATCAAGACCTAGCTCTGATATTTTGAACTACGATTAATGTTAAATTTCAATGTAGCTTTAAATAGTAGCTATTATGCAATTCCACACAGAAACTTTAAAGATGTGGCTTAAATGTTGACACATATCACCCAAATTTCTTAATAATCTTTGCAAATGTTTCAAACAAGCTAAAACTACTTTTGTTTTTTTTAAATGGGTACAAGATAGAGTCAAACAAATGTGAAGAGTAATTCTGCTCGTATATATGTATATGTGTCTAATATACAATAGGTATTTCACTGACATATCTGTATGTTTCCAAAAAAATCTAACTGTTCCAAAGGTGTTAGTGAACTTTTGCATAGTTATATTATATGTGTGTGTGTGTATAAATTTTTATTTTGGTTAAGAATACTTTTTTTTCTTTTCCTCATATTTGCTTAGTAATAGCGAATCATGTCCCTCCCAATTACTGCCTACGGCAAGAAAATTAATCTCTGTGCTCCTTTGGTTTTGCTAAAGAGATCTTTCTTTGCTTTCTGTTAAATTAGTCTAAGCCCAAAGCATTAGGAGACATGTTTAAATTGAAGTTCCTGAAAGTATATAAAATCCTTAGTAGGCACTATGCTGATAAATTTCTTGTATCTCCTATGTATACATTCATGTTTTTTTTTATTTTATTCGCTTAGTTTTTATTAGGAAAATAGTCATATGTTAGCATTTCATTAGAGTCTATTTTACTTATCTCCCCTGGTTTCTTACTCTTCACTGACTAAACTCCTAGGAGTGACTTGGTTTTCATCTGCCCCCAATGTCTGCCATGAGCTTAAAGATAAGATGCCTATCCATAAATTCCACCCTAAGCCTAGCCCTACAGAAAGATAAGAAGGGCTTTGCATAGATACAGTCTCCAGAGCTGCCAGGTTTCACCTCTTAACAGAACACATAATTCCCACATGATATCGATTTTGAAAATGAGAAAAACTTATAGGAAAAGTATATTCTGCATGAGGCAAAAAGGTTTCTTTCTATAAATAGGAAGAGGTAAGTTCTATATTTGGAAAACTATGAACTGATTTCAGGGGGGGAAATCTGTA
This sequence comes from Gymnobelideus leadbeateri, assembly GCA_011680675.1. Classification (NCBI taxonomy): domain Eukaryota; kingdom Metazoa; phylum Chordata; class Mammalia; order Diprotodontia; family Petauridae; genus Gymnobelideus; species Gymnobelideus leadbeateri. Next base: position 231,836 of record WOXC01011969.1, read on the forward strand.
AAAATTAAATGAACTGATGCTGAGTGAAGTGAGCAGAACCAGGACAACATTACACACAGTAACAGAATGGAGTCTGAATGTAGATCGGAAGCATACTGTTTTCACTTTCATTATTCTTTGTGCATTTTTTTTCCTTTTGATCTTTTTATTCTTTGACAATATGACTAATATGGAAATAAGTTTTACATGATTGCACATATATAACCTTTTTAAAATTCTTACCTTTTGAGTGAGGGGGGTGGGAGGCAGGGGAGGGGGAAATTTGGAACTGATTTTTTTTTAATGTTAAAAATGGTCTTTATATGTAATTGTAAAAACTTAAAATACTATTTTCAAAAAGATCTGATTTCAAATCCATCCTCAGACACTTGTGGCTAGCTATATGACCTTGTGCAAGTCACTTAACCTCTGCTTGCCTCAATTTCCACAACTGTCAAGTGAGAGTAATAACAAACACCTACCTCCCAGGGTTTTTGTGAGGATCAAGTAAGATATTATTTGTACAGCACTTTGCAAACCTTAAAGTGCTGCATAAATGCTAGTTATCATCATTACTATTAATACTTATTCTAAATAATAAAGGAGAAAAGCCAGTAATGAGAGGCCCACAATGAAGGGAGCACCTCCCAACTTAAGAGCAAGAACCCTTAGAAAACTGTCTAGGGATGAACTGTGAGAGATACTGCTTAAGATTTCTGCTGCCATGGGAATCTATGTGCTCCCCACCCCCACCCCTAGCGTAGATACAGAAAGGGGGTGTGGGGAATGGAGCAGAAACATTGGCAGTGTCCTTAACTGGACAACTTGATGAAATGGTCTTTACTTAATTCTTCTACAAAAATGGTTTTATGACAAGTTCTTTTACTTTTCCTCTTTTTGTTTCTGAGTTTCCTACATTGGGTGATGTAACTTCTTACTTGATAGGGTGGGGGAGAGTAGCCCCTAGGATAACTAATTCTTTCTAAGAATCTGATTTGTAAAAATAAAAAATACCCCAAAATCTGTATACCTCAATATTTCATTTGTTGAACTATCAAATATATTTAATACAGGATTACCAGAGGCGGGGGGAAAAAAACTGATGCTATGCCCGAATTTAGTCGATCAATGAGCATTTATTAAGCACCTAATATGTCCCAGGAACTATGCTATGCTCTGGGGCTTCAAAGAAGCTTTTTCCTTAAGAAGTTCACATACCACTGGGATGCACCACAGATCCAAAGAGAAGTAAATGCAAGATATTTACAAGTAAATGCAAAGTGCTTTCTGGAGGGCAGGAGTGAGCCCTGACCAGAGGTGGGATCAGAGGTCTTGAGATCAACTGCAAAAGGAACCAGGGACATAGGTGTAGAAGGAGAGAGTTCAAAGCACAGGGAACTGACTGTAGAAAAGCAGAAAATGGAATTTCTTCTATGGGACAACAATTAGTAATCTAATTTAACTGAAGTATATAGTGTCTGAGGAAGAGGAATATGTAATGCAGGTAAATAGATAGATTTTGAAGGACTTCAAATGGGAGGGAGGGAGAGAGGCATCTACTGCATTTCAGCTACTGAGTCTAGTCTGAGGCTAGATTCGAACCCATGTCTACCTGACTCAAGGTTCAGTGCTCCATCTACCACAACACCAAGCAACTTCATTCTCCCAAAGAATTGACACTGACCTAAGGGGACCCACAACCCCACTGACTGGAGCAATTTTAAACATTCTAGTTTTGGTATTCATCCTCTGGCTGTGTGCTGGCAGTATCCCAGGGGGAACTTCACGACAAGGTTGAGTGGAGACCTATGATCCAGACCAAACCTGATCCTGAAAAGAAAAGGGGATGCAATGGAGATGTGTAATGCCTGTTGACAAGAAGGCAAAAGAAAAGAGTCTAAAAATGAAGTGTTGATTACAATGATTTAATACAGGACAGAAGGAAACAAGAAGGCAATAGGAGTGAAAGAAAGGTGAAAGACCCAAAAACAAATACTTCTCAGAGCATCCTTCTAAGCAATGGACCCACTTTTAGGGGACCTACTAAAGACCACTTCATGACCAGGGCTCCAGGAGTTAATCTAAGGAATGAAGAAAATCATTTGTGAAAGAGAACAAATTTCTATGCATTCAGAATCTCCCTGGAGCATTGTCTCCAATGGTCACTTTCACCGTCTTCCATAAACAAATTTTGTCCAACATTTAGTGCTAGAGGTCATAGATAACAAAAAACAGGCAGAAGTTTGGAGGAAAAGACAAAATAGTACTGGGTCTTTTAAAAGAAAAAGATTGACTATAAGTTTATTTTCAGCAAGGATACCATACAAAAATTAGCTCAGTGATCAATTAAGTCAGATAAAAGGTGATTTTTTTAGGAGAAAGGAATGGCTCATCTAAATGGACAAGTACTTTAAAACCAAAAAAAAAAAAAAACTAAAAATATAAAAAAATAAATAGATGTCTAATATAAAAATTATAATCTTTCCTTCAAAAGAACCAAGGGGTGAGGAGAAGAGTATACAAAGGAGTAAAACAATAGAAAATTAAATACTTTCTTTGGCAACATACGACTTAGAAATAAAACTCTTGTTTTCATGCTTTTAACTATACAAGGTCATAAAGGGGCTGGGATGAATAAAATTTTTAGCAAAGAGGTTGCAAAGACATATTTAAAATATTATACACTATGACCAGGTGATATTTATACCAGAAATAAAATGTTGCTTCCAAATTAGCAAACTTACAAACATAAGAACATTTTAATAACTAAAAATCAAATAATTTTATCCATAACTGCAGAAAAAGTCTTTTGACAAAATGCAATATTCATTTATGTTGTGAACATTAAAAAGCATAGAAATAAACGGGTCTTTCCTTAATTTGGTAAGAGTAGCTATCTAAAGCCAAAAGCTAGCATTTCTGTGAGTGGCAAGGCTAGAATCCTTACCAATAAAGCAAGAATGTTCATTGTCACCACTAGTAAAGAAAATTATGGACTCCCCATAGGTCTGTGGTTTTCAAACTTTGCACCTCGGTAGATAAAATAGCCACTGCTAAGTGCTAAAATTCAGTTCATACTAATTCCATTTGCTGCACCATGTGTTTGTGAGACTGGATTTCCATCAGTTGCTATGATATAAAGTAAATAATTCAAGAAAGTCAGTGTGGAACAGGAAATAAGGATAGTGGTGTCCAATATGATTCCAAGGTATAAGAAATTATGCAGTACCCAACAGGCACATATGTCTCATTAGTAAGTAATTGTGTTTATTTAGAAATAAATAAAAATATTATTTTTTTCTTTCAATTCATGCATGTTTTTTAAACAGCTGCTAAGTTTTTAGAACATAACTACTTATTAAGTTGTTTGGATATAACTACTTAATAAACAGAACTGTTGGGTATTTCTTTTGGCCTAGAGGTGCCATGAAAAAAATTACTAAGAGCACCATGGACTGAGAAATTTGGGGAACCTCTGTCATGGGCAAAGTAGAAGCAAATTATTGCTTTTGCAGATAACATAATGATTTGTTTAGAGAAACCTAGAGATAGTTGAAAAGTTAATAACTTCAGTAGAGTAACAGGATATAAAAATAAACATATTGTTAACCTTTCTGTATGTTGTCAGCAAAACCTCCAAAGAAGAGCCAGAAAAAGAAATGTCATTCAAAAATGAAATGGATGAATAAAAAAGCATTTATTAGCATGTAATATGTGCCAAGTACTAAAGATACAAATAGAAAAACTAAGGCAGCCCCTGTTCCTAGGAAATTTGTATTCTAATTGGTAGAGGAAACCCATCAAAGAAGGTTAAGCTTTAGGACTGAGAAAGACATGGAAATCCAAAGGGTTTAGAAGCAAGGGATATGGCAAGACTTGGGATCTTTATATTACATAAATAGAACAGATGCCAGTCCTAGGGGTCTGCAGGAAAGGCCTGGGGGTCTTAAGAGGCAATGGAAGTTGGCAAATGGTAAGGCTTGTTTCCTCTATCTAAACAGAAAGAATAGAGTTGGGGACTTCCATCTTACCCAAGTCAAATATGCAGTTGAAAAATCCAGATGGGTTTTGGATGCCCCAGCTGGGTGAGGGGACAAAGGGAAACCAGGCAAGGGAGAAGGGCATCTTCAGTGTTGGGTCACTGGTGGCAAGGAAAGTAAGAACTATTGTAAGCTTCTAGTTGCTTCTGCCTTATCTTCCCATCTAGGCGTTAGGTAACAGTAACACAGGATATTACCACTATTTCTTTTGTTTCTGGTGTGTTTAATCTTTCCTGATCTTATGTGAAGTAACAAAAAATGGAATAGATCAGATTACAACCTTGTGACCTTCAGGAGGTCAGGATGGTCATTAAAAGTTCTCAAAAACTGACCTATGAGCCCCTCCAGAAGCTGGATCTCCATCATGTGTGATAGGATTACTATCCACCAGGGTTCCCATCACCAGATAAATTAGGTTAGTCTTTATTTACTTTGGTTTTATTTTTCCCCCTTGAAAGGTAACAACACCATCCTTGGGACATGATTTGTCCAGGAGGCTACAGCTCAAGTCTTGCCCCCATTGATGCAACTTCTTGGTTACCTAAGTGCATAAAAATACCCATGTGTAGTCAGAGCCCTTCAGAGTTGGTGGACGTCCTAAGGCCATGGGACACATGACACTCTTCCCTGCTAACCAGACACTTTTCTGAATAGAAAAGTACTACAGTACTCTTGCTGAATATTTTTTCTATGCTGTTGAAAGATTGAATGACATACAAGTATCTCTTTTTGTTTTAACACTGAAACTAAACTACTATAGAATAGGCTTGAGCCAGTACTGACCATTATATCCTATCTTGCAAACCACCTAAACTAGGAAAGGATAAAATAGAAAAAGAGAATCATAGGCCATTATGACTAATGAATATTAATACAAAAATTTTAAATGCGTTCAATTTTTAACAAAAAGTAAATATATCTTATATATACTATATCAGAGGTGAAGATTTTATCACCTAAAAGTCAAATTACATCAAAACTATTGAGAGAGCATAATTCACTACATAGATATAGGCATTAGACTAATAAAACCCAGCTTTGCAGATACTTCAAGGAACTCTAATAAACCTGTAAAGCAATTACTTTCCTCAATAATGTTTGAAAATATTGTAGGTCTCTCTCATCTTCCAGGATTAAATATCAATTATGATTATAATCAACAAAATATATTAAAAAAAACTTCAGCTGAAGGGGATAACATTGTTAATGATGTACCTACTAAGATCTGGGGTAGAATTGTGGTAACAAGCTTAGAAAAAAGATTCTCTCACCTTATATAGTAAATGTAAGCTTCACAAGCCAATGAGATGCACTGAAGCGTAAAGAGATGTATTTGGAAATTGAGAGACCCACTTCCCTTTTATATATCCCAGGTTTACAAGGAAAACCAGAAGGCCCAACTTTTCAAAAGAATAACTCCTTAACATCAATGACTATTTTCAGACTTTACTAGAAAGAGGATGGGGGAAAACTACCTATAAAAGAACCAGCGTTTGTTCTTATCTAACTCTGTTAGATAATTGTTGTTCAGTTCTTTGGCTCACCCAACATCCATAAAAAGCTGAGGGAGGAATTCTGTACTAGAAGCTGATAAACTCTATGCTGTATTAAGATGTATTTCTATCAAAGAAACAACATGTTATAAAGACTTTTTGAAAGATAAAAAGTATATATTTCTATAAGGGTAACTGAAAGGCACACATATTTTCATACTTTGGACTAAATAAAGCTTTTCCATAAGTTTTAAAAGTAAGTAATGAGCTATCTAGCCATCACAATATGCGTGCTATCTTAGCCTTAGAGCTGAATGGTATCTTAGAGGTCATTTTACAAAAGAGGAAACTGAGGCCAGGCTAAATGACCTTCCCTAGCAAAGTCACATAGGTAGTAATTGTGTGGGGCAGAATTCGAACCCAGGACTCCCTATGATGATGACTGGCTGCTATGCTATGATGCTTTTCTGTCTTATTTATATGAATATTAGTTTATTCAATTATCCAAAGTACAGTAACTCTCAGCACATTATGCCTTTATTAATTTATTTCCTTCTACTTATGAAGTTCCACTTATGCTAAAGCATACAGCCAAAGTCTTGCAATTTTTTCAGTACGTATAGTTCACATTTAAAAATTAAAGTCTAGCAAAGATACCCACCTCTGGACAGGAAGTCCTTGGACATGTCAAAGGGTACATGCTTGACTGAAGATCTCTTATATACCACGTGAATCCTCCCTTTCTCTTCTTCCTTCTGCTTACCTTTTTCCAAAGGTTCGATGAAATATTCATCTTCATCTGTCCTTATCATTCCAGCCTGTGGAAAGGAAATGGAAGTGAAGAACACAATGTAGCAAAACCTATTCTGACTGTTTTTCTTAGAGCTCACTTTGCCTTTAAATTGGGAAAGGGCAAACGTCTCTAAGAATAACTAGCACGTATGGAGTGCTCTACAATTTTCAAAGTGTTTTACAAGTATTATTTCACTTGATCCTCATAACAACCCTGGAATGTAGGTGCTATTATTTTCTACCAAAGAGGAAACTAAGGCAGGGTCTAAGATAGGGTTTGAATTCAGGTCTTCCTGACTCCAGGTACAGCACTTTGTGCCACCTTGCTGCCAGGAATTAATTAATTAGTTAACTCAATTCCCCATCGACTTCTAATTTTTAAAATTTCAATGATTTTATATCTTTTGGAGATTGTTATATGTCCCTTGGAGGGAATATAGTGTAATGAAAAGAAAGTGCCCCCACCTACTCTGGCAGAAACTACAAAGGGCTTCTGCCTGGCACTCAGCATATGTGCAGGCCTAGCTGACCCTGAGACTGGATCTCAAAGCAGTAGTTGACTTTTCTGTTTTCTATTTCTTTCCTAAGTATGAGTGACTGAAAATGGATTATAATTTCCATGCACATTTCAATTCAATTCACATTAAAATTCAATGTACATTTCCAGCCTCAGAAGCAATCTTTTGGATTCAAGATGTTAGGAGTTTCTGGATTCCTCAATCAGTGCACTATGAAAAGTTCCCCACACAACTATTACATCAGTTCTTGGAAGAGAAGTCAAAAAATCAACAGGAGTAGAGGTCTAACCCTGGGCTGGCTTACCAGAGTACAAGTGCCTTGAGGGAGACAGTGTTTAGGAGAGAGTATCAGTCAATTAACAAATAAACATTTATTAAGTCCCTACTATGTTCCAGACACTGTGCTAAGTGCTGGGGATAAAAAGAGAAACAAAAGATAGTCCCTGCCTTCAATAAACTTAACATTCTTATGTATTTGTATCAGTTCTTTATATGGATCTTGCCTTTATCAAAGTCATTTTTCTAAAAAGTCATTTCCCCTTTCCTACAAAACTTTTTGATTTTATAGAATTAGAATGATTCATTTTATCTCCTGTGGAAAAAGAAAAATTAGTATGATGGCCAACTCACTCAGTTCTACTGTGCCTTTTTTGACTCTGCCTTCTGAAGCCCTACTCCCATTGGCTTTTTGTCTTTGGAGAATGAATCCAGGCAAATTATCAATGGTTGGAGAGAGGTCCATTGAAGGAAGTTTTGATCATTATTGCTCAAGTACCTTCTTTAAGTTTACCTGTATAGCAGGTGGAGATGTTGAGTCCTGTGAGACCCAAGGAGGAGACTTATAGGAGAAAGAAGTTGGCAAAGGTATAGCCTGGAGAATCTGGACAGGAGACTGACAAGTCAGGGTGGAGAAATGCAGAAGATTCTCAAGAAAGACAAAAGCCTGGCCTGGCTTACCAGAGGACATGAGCCTTGGGGAAGACAATGTATAGGGGAGATTATCAGTTCAGCTGAAGGCAAAATGCTGATTCAGCAGTCCTGGAAAATGCTTCATGTTTTGATGTCTTAAATATCCATCTCATGAAAGAATATCACAGTGGTTATAAGTCACTGCCTCCTTTCATAAGGAAAATAAATCTTCAATTGTATTTTGCACAACAGGGTCTCTTAAAGTGAGGGAAGCCTAAATTCCTTGTCCCTTCCCCATAACCTCCTTACCCATGCCCAGCAGTTCAACTACCACATGATGAAGTTAACGAGGAATTCTTAGAAGAAAAAAAATCTCTAAAGAATGGATTCAGGGGCGGTTAGGTGGCACAAGAGCACCAGCCCTGGAGTCAGGAGGACATGAGTTCAAATCCAGCCTCAAACATTTAACACTTACTAGCCATGTGACCTTGGGCAAGTCATTTAACCCCAATTGCCCTGCCTTCCCCACTCAAAAAAAGAAAAAAGAATGATTCAATTAGTTTGAAGAAGCCTTTGAGGATATGTGCTTTTCAATAATTAGTCATATTAAAATAATAAAGTCAGTGAGCAAAAGCTCAGCCTAATTCAACATAGCCTAAAAACAATTAAGATGCCAGACTTTTACATTTTGTAAATTGAATTCTGTGATTGCTTCAATTAGACAGCTGGGCAGTTCAAGAGAATCATTTCTTTATCACTTTGCCAGGGGCTTTCATATTCAATTATCTCATCTGATCAACCCCCAGGATCTGACTTGATTCCCTTCAGTTATTTCTCTTCTCTACCTCCCAATCGCTGTTAGTACTTTTGAGCCCAGACTTAGGTTCTCATGAAAGTCTGAGACACCCCTACAACAGAGGGCATGGTGGATGAGAAAATGGGAAAACAGTATTTTACATTCAGCTGTCAAGGTATAACTTTGGGCAAGTCATTCATTATTATTGATGAAAGCTTCCCATCCACATTTGTAAAAATGAGAAGATCAGGTAATCTACATTTATATATATATATATATATATATATATACATGTTTGTGTATTGTATGTATATATGTATATGTATATATGTGTATAAATATGTAATATAAGTAAAAGTTCCTTTCAACTTTATAATTCTATGATTCTAAGTAATAGTTGAACTATTAGATATGCACCTCATACTATTTTATATTGAAAATTCAATGCCTGGTTAATTTTTTCAGTCCTGTGTCCTGAGTCTAAGTACAATTTTCAGTTTTTAAAGCTTAAACTGACATTGAAATTTTAATGTTATCATGAAAATGTTATACATGTTCAACAATGGTTCAATAAAAGAAAAAAAGATCAATTTAACACAGAATCATAAGGAAACATCCTAACCTCAATACCTAAATCAGTTCAGGTACCCTGTCTTCATTCTTACATTTCCTTTAGTCCAGGGGTGTGATGGAGAAAAACCTACATCATTCACTTTTAAGCTTACCCAGCATTATTAACATTTGCTCTATCACTTTCTTAGGTCTAGAAAATAGAAGAATAAACCACATTCTGATCTGTAGCTTTTGCCAAGAGCTAATATTTTAGCTCTCACTTTGAGTTTTGCAAAGTACTTTAAAAATATTATCTCATTTGATCCTCACAACAACTCTCAGGGTCACATCAGTGTAAGAAGCAAAGTCAGAGTGGAAATCCATCCTTTTTTTACTCTAAATTCCACCCTTTTTCCACTGGACCTTGCCTCACAGGAGCTGCTTTTCTTTCTGCCTTCAGAATTCAATCCCTAAGAGTTGTTCATTCCAACTGAGCTGACCTCCTCCACAAAATTTCAGATCACAGAATGCTACCCACTCTGACTGAACACTTTTAAATCTAATGTTACAGAGTTAAAAAAAACAAAACAAAACTCCTCACAGAGAGTTCTCTATACCAATGAAATCACAGGTCCTATCTTTCCTCTCATGGTATATGCCTGCTACTCTCTCTTTCTGAAATAAATATCGAATATTTATTTAATATATTAATATAAATATTCCCCAACTAATAAATGGTCAAACGATATGAACAGGCAGTTTTCTAATGAAGAAATCAAGACAAATTATAGTCATCTGAAAAAATATCCTAAATTATTATTGATTAGAGGAATGCAAATTAAAATAACCTTGAGACATCATTTTACACCTACCTGTAATGGAAATGCAAATTTAAAGATCTTTCCTGCCCCTAGCTTAAGTGCACCTGGAGCCTGTGGTGGGAGGCTTGTTTTTCAGGAAAGCCCACACCTTGATACTTTGTGATTGGGCAGTGGGTGAAGAAGGTTGTTACATTCTCTGAGCCAGGAGAAGGCTATATAAACCCTGAGGAGAGGCTTTGCTTTGGGGCTCACTTTGAGAAGTTTGTGATTTGACCAGATG